>JBAMYA010011438.1:0-17508 GCA_037176975.1 Arrhamphus sclerolepis | reverse complement strand
ACCTCGGTTCCACTTCTGTGACATTATTGATCCACACCCACTTTCCTTCAGACTCTATGTCAGTGAGACCAACCCAGAAACCGTTCTCCCAATGAACAGAACTGGTTTTCTTATTTTCAATGTAGTTGCTTACAAATTTCTGGGTAAGAAAACAAGTAAATTAGGATTTTCATACAACCAAAACAGCAAATTGACATGTTTGAATTGTGATGTAAACTTAATGTTGCCAACTTGGAAGTTGTTGTTTTTTTTCACCTGCCAGGGTATGTTATTTTAAGATATTTTTGAAATATGTGAACACTGAATATTCCATCCAAACATTCTCTGTCTGTAAAATAATAATTTTATTAACTTATTTCTTGCATCCATTTCTCTTGCTTCCACCACACCTGCTCTTCCTGGTTATCAATCACAGCAAGGTCTGATCCTCGTCTCTTGCAGTCGTCTCTGCTGTCTGGCCAGTCATTCTTGATGGTCGTAGACTCAGTGTAGGAAAAGAAGTAGCAGGAAGAGTTGAGAAGAATCCATCCAGGAGGACATTTACCACAAGTTCCTTCTGAGGGCACCCCCAAACAAAAACGAACAAACAAACAAACAAAACAAACATATATATACATATATATATATATATATATACACACACATATATATATATATACACACATATATACATACTATGTACATGAAAGCTGCTTTTAAGTTGTGAAACAACTATGTCTCACCTAAAGCTGATATGTTGGACTGCAGATTTGTCTTCTCCACTTGCAGTGCTGCAACCTTTCTCTGATGTTCATCATTGATGGTCTTCTGGTGTTCAATTTGCTCTTTTAGTTGTGCGTGGTTTTTCATCGCTCTCTCCAACGCCCTCTTGGCCTCTTCCTCAGCTTCAATGACATCGCTGTGGTTGCCACGTAGATTGTCAATCTCACTTATGAGCTGTGATACAGCTGAGTGGGAAACATGGATGGAGCCCTCTTTGACTTTGGCACCTGAACAGGTGAAAGCACATTATCACAAAGACTGCGCCATAAATTTATGCAGTAATGGAGCTGAACATGCACTTGACTATACTGTGCAATAAAGTTGGATGTTGCAGAAGTCAGAAAATGTTTCTTTGTTGTTAGTTTGTTATATAGCTTTCCTCAGATGAACAGACAAAAAGATTGTGCAAGAAATGCACAAGGATACATACATATTTTGTTCAACTGACTGTGTGAAGACCGTTAAAATAACTGAACTATTAGTGTGAGGTTTTGAGTAAAAAGTGTCTACTCAGCAATGTAAGGAAGTATAAACCACAAAACAGGGAAATGGAACTTTCACACTCAAAGTAATACGAATGTTTCATAACAAACTTTCTTATAAATCAGTACTTACATTTAACGGCAAGTGCAACAGCACTTATGAATAAGATCACGTTCAGCAGTCCCACAAACACGATAACTGCTTTGTACTTTGGGAACATGTAACCACCTGTAAACATTTAAAAATTTATACAAAAATTGTTGTATTATTAAATTTGAACATGCTTTAAATGCTTTCATGAAAAAAAAGATTCTTTTGTATGACCCTGAAGTAGCCTATCTGTTTTCGTTACCCTCTGGAGGTTTGCTAGTTACCTTTATACCATTTTGAGCTATTGGACTTGAAATGTTTTAAAATAATTGTTTTAATGGAAGAATTGGGGTGCGCACTACTTTTGACCTGTAGTGTACATTACAGAATAGCATGCAAAAATATTTTCAGGCAACAAAGCAAAGTAACTTACAAGTGCAACACATTTATGGGAATTTCTGCAGCAGAGAAGGGAAGAACTTTCTGAAGAATATTTGATTTCTATTGTAGAAAAAACTATAACATTGAGTCAAAAGTTGGTTTATAAAGTGATTTCATGATTTCTTTTCTTTCTTTTTTTTTTACTTTACTCCATTTGTTTATTTGTTCTATCTTTCATTTCAGAGTACAATGAGAAATTAAACTGCATAATATTCTACAAAAACAAAGCGAATAAATTGTGGTGTCCCAGTTATTTGTGTGTGTATATGTACATATGTGTATATATTAAAAAAATAAAATAAAATAAAATATATGTCGTAAATTATTCCAGAAAGGCCACTTTCAACCAGATTCAGCACATGTAACGTGTGTTAAAATGATCAGTTTACAATGTCATGATGACAGCTGCTCTGAACATCCTGAGAAAGAAGGAAACTGCAAGAAAATGTAACAAATGCTGAAGATGAAAATCATACCTTGTCTAAATATTTGAAAAGAAAGTTGCAAGTGTCCATCCTCCTTGTCGTTTGTCCATCTCTGTGAGTGCTCCATGACTGCAGTACTGCTCATTCAGATGACTGAGCTTTGTTTGATTCCTCTTCTTGAAACCCAGAAACAGTGCACTTCCAGTACAGGGTGGAATTGTGACGGGGTGGCGGGAGTTTGCAAAAACAAACAAAACAAATCAAAACGAAAAAAACCTAACAAATGCAGTAAACATTTTTTAATCATTACATATCACTTCAGTTATATTCTTGTATTGATATTTTATTAGGAGCCCTTCTAGCCCAGTAGTTCAGCCCTCAGTGTTTCTCACAAAATAATGCAGGGGAACATAAAAAATAATAAAACAAGGGGAAAAAAACAACATATTTTTGTGTTTTGTATTTATTAAATTGTTCTAGACATGTCAAAATCATTGTATGAAACATAAATACAACACATAGCCTACAAAAATAAAAAAATCTTTTAACATTAATATGAATTTTTTTACAAAAACACACACACACAGTAGTGTATATAGAACCCCTTATGAATAAATCTATATAAATAAATGAATATACTTTTTATAAATATACATATACAAAAAATAAATAAATATTTACCCAGTGGGCATACTCTTATCTATATCTACATACTAATATACACACAGAGACTTAAGAATACACATGTAACACATAAATCCAGTTTAACATGTCTGCAAAGGAGTCTATTAAAACCAAGGAAATTTTAGCAAAAAGCTATTTACTTTCTTATAATTTTTTATTTTTTTTAAATAGAACCATATTGGATAGTTACAGTGCACTAATAGGTGAAGAAGAAAAAAAAACACAGTTTTCAGTTTAACTTTTAGCACAACTTTTTCATGTTCTTTTATGTGCAAGGAATTTGATTAATTAATCTGCAATGAATAATTAAAGAAATTGCCTCAACTGAATCTTGTCATCAATGAAATAACTTTATAGTTTAATCATTTTCATTTTAACTGTCTAATCCAGTGCTAAGTGTGGATTATGCCTGTGATCATAATTACTGACATGCATTGACACTTTCAGTGACACTTAAAGTTACAATGATTCACAAAATAACAATATGCAATATGAAATCCCAACAGAAAATTTGAACTTCTAAAAATCAGTGACATGATATTGTGAATTAACAAAGATGACAGGAGTTTTAAACAGAAATAACATGAACACAATTCCTTTATTGATTCTTGGCTGGGTGTAACACAGAAACACACAATACTAACAGTCTCCTCCAACAAAATTAAAAAAAAAAATGCATACAGGAATTAAAAATATATATAAATGTAAATAAATACAAGCTGCAGCCTTTTCTTTCTTTCTTCTTCTTTTTTTTAATATCTTCAGGTTTATGTTCAGAAATCCCGCCTGTGGGTTAGGTTTATCTGTTCCTGTGGGTTAAGTTTATCAATATTACAAAACAGTGAGCCCATGTTTGTATGCCCTTGAAATGGAATGTAAATGTAGATCTTGTCTGAAATGTTGTTTCCAGAAAGTTTTTTGCAATATGTGCCATCCATGTACTCTGGTGAACCTTATACTGGCAACAGAATGACTCATACTAAAAAGCAAAGTTTCCCTTCCCCAGTGTTATTGAATCACACTGTTCTTGGAATTTCAGACCGATCAGGAGACATAAAAGACATTGCATCATGTCAGCCTCTTCAGAGCGGGAAAAGAGCTCTTCCTGGTTCATTTTGGTCAAGATCAAAGGTTGCTTAGTCTAGACTTTAGTGGATTTTAATTCCATTGCATGCAAGTGGGCAGACAATCAAATCCACAGCAAGCTGCAGATTATGATATGAATCCAAAAATAACACACAGAATAGATTTAAACAAGGGAGAAAGAGTTACATAGGGATTATAAAAATAAAAAAAACACGATAAGAAAGTAATGTTGTAGAAATGTTGAATGAGTCCTTACAGCTGATGTCTCCCAAATGGCTGGAACAAAACTGTATATATTGTTCTGTCTGGTAATGGAGAGCATAGGTGATTAACATTTTCTGTATTTTTTTTTTCCCCACACACTCTTCTTCATCTGTGAACTCCTTTTCCACATGCGTGCTTTGGATGTATGGCTTTGGGATGTAGTTGTAAAGAAAAGACTTGTACTATTTTTTTTTCTTCTTTCCAAAATCTCAGCTTTTGTAACTTCAACATTAGAAAAACACCAAAAATAAAGTAAAAAGAGATCAAATTATGGGCTTCTACTGTGTTGCCTACAAAAACAACATATATATATGTGTGTGTGTATGTGTGTGTGTGTACACATATACACACATGCACATATATACATACATACATATATTTTTTCTTTCATAAATATTAATTTTGAATTTCATAACATTAATTAGGCTATAGGTAGCTTTCATTTTTGCATTGGGTTTTCCCCTACTTTTCAGTTACGTTTTGGTAAAGTTTAGGTGAGATTAAATAGTACAATAAAATAATAAGTGGTTAGGCTGAGGATTTATGTGGTTTGAGTGGCACTGAGTTACCTGAAAAAGCAAAACACTGAGCCATTTTTCTTCTGTCCATATTGTCCTCATACATATTTTGTTTTTTGAGAAGTTGCAGGAGGCACACTTTGTGTGTGTGTGTGTGTGTGGACACTATTCCATAAAAATGGGTGAGAAAGTAACATGGAACGATAATACTAGGCATTACACTTTGTCTAGAACATGAATTTCATGATCTATAGATTTAAGAAAATATATATGTAAATATTGAGCCGTAAGAGTAGACGAAAGAAGTGGTAAAATAGCGATGAGTTTTTAAAAGTCTGGTGTTTTATGCTAACTGTGTTTGACAGTTTCCGGGTCTGAACGTAGGAAATTGATGGGGTGGTTGTCAGTTAACCCTTACCAGAGAAGTTAATTTTAAACACTCCCTATTTTCTGTGTTTGATATGCAAACCAACTGAACAACTTAAAACAAAGTAACAACGACCAGACACTTTCCTAAATGCAACCGCTTTCGCTAATAAATTATCTAAGTCAAGTAAACGGTCAGAATAGCACAGCAACCTTCCCGGAAATGGTTTCTTTCTCCTTTCATCGTAAAGCACGGCACCTCATCTATAAAGGTAAAGCTTTTATTTTGAAACTCTTAAGAAAATGTACCCAAGCGACGTTCTTTTAAAATGTTGTACTTGACAGTAGGGTATACTTTAGTTGTTGCACGTATTTTTTCTTTATTGTTTATTTCTGACTTTATTTGTTAAAAGCGGCTTCGAGACACCTAGTTGTACTCGTACATTGACGAGTAGTTTTGACTATCCGACAGTGGTAACATGTTACACGTGTGCGCGATTTTATAGGAGTCTTTCAGAAAGTGTTGTAGGCCTTTTCGGGTTATTTCCATCCCTGTCTGGTTAACAAATCCCTAGACAGAAATGTCACTGGAGGACTATGAGAGACATTTCGACTCGCTTAATTCAGATTTGAGCGGCGGGTCTGTAGTCAGTGAGCGTTCAACTTCAGGCACGTTTAATGGCGAAGAGGAGAAGCTGCATTACATTCCTATCCGGATCCTCGGGAGGGGGGCGTTTGGTGAAGCAACTCTGTACAGAAGAACAGAGGTAAGTTAGATGTTATTACATTCTACCTATGCTCGTTTTTAACCACAACCACCAGTGTTTCTAGAAGTAAACTAGTGTAACAGTCGGTACAGCAAAAAAAGACGTTCAATTTGTTTTAAAGTCTTTATCAATGCACTAACAAGTTTTGACTGAACCACGAGAGCTGTTTTACTGATAATAAATCTCTGTTTTTTTTCTCACTGTGTGCGATGAAATTCATAAATATGTAAAGATGTTATTCTTAAACATTTCTCATGCTTTGCTTCTTAATGTTTATCTTATTGCACAGACTGCAGCAGGAAAAAAAAAAAAAAAAAAAAGATAAATTTCAGGTCAAAATGCTTTTATTTTTGCACACATCATGAACAAGGAATGGCTGGTGCACCAGCAGCTCCTGGATACTACTTTGTTCCCGGCACATGCTTTTCTCATGCATATGTTTTGCATAATTTCACATTTCTATATGCTCTAACTTTGTCCTATATTGATTTTTTTGTTTGGACTCTGGCCTGTGCAATATATGATTCTGATCTATGATGAGGAAGTAAATTGGGAACTTTATCTGTGATCTTACTGCTCTTAATAACATCTCCTAGGATAACTCCTTAGTGGTGTGGAAGGAGGTGGACCTGAACGCGCTCTCTGAAAAGGAGCGCCGAGATGTCATGAATGAAATAAGCATCCTCTCCATGCTAGAGCACAACAACATCATCGCCTACTTCAACCACTTCATGGATAAAAACACTCTGCTCATTGAGTTGGAGTATTGCAATGGTAAGAACATAGATTTTCTTCTTCTTCTTCTTTTTTTAACCATCCAAAGATTATTATAGACACCCCTCGTCTGTGACAGAACACTAAATAGTGTTGTCTTCATAGGAGGAAACCTGTATGATAAAATCCTTCAGCAGAGGGGAAAGCTTTTCTCTGAAAAGGTATGAGTGTACCACTGTAAACCACTTATTTGAATTGTGACCATTGTGAGTTATATATTAAACGTTATCATGTGGCTGTAGGTGGCCATATGGTACCTGTATCAAATTGCTTCAGCAGTGGCCCATATTCACAAGGCTGGGATCTTACACCGGTGAGATGTTTGTTTCTTTATTAAAAGTATCTGAATAGAATTAGACAATCATGCTCAGACAAAATTAAATATGCACCAAACATGAATATTCAGATATTTGTTGATTACTCTCTGTTTTTCTTCCAGAGATATAAAAACGCTGAACATTTTCCTGACCAAAACTGACCTTATTAAACTGGGCGACTATGGTCTCGCAAAGAAGCTGGACTCTGAGTTTTCAATGGCAGAGACTGTAAGTCCCCCAAACATTTTATATATGGTGCCCTTAGTTATAGGGTCAATTGCCACTTTCACACAGGGACTTTTGCAGTCCCATCTTTATTCTGCCTTCACTCTCCAGCTGTGCATTCACCACAGATATGACAGAGGGGCAATATTCAATGAGGAGTGTGTGCTCTCATGAAGCATGATGGTGTTCCATTCACTATCCTATGCGTCCACATTAAGCAAAAAGAACCCAATGTCATCAGAACATCATTTGCTTTATTCAGTCAGTGCTCGATATATAAATAAAGTCCCTGTCTGTTTGTCCCTGCCAACAGGGACAAACAGGTAGGACGTTTCTACACAGGCAGAAGTATGGGCCTCAGTTCGTGTTGTGCTCCAAATTAAGCGACAAAGTTCCTCATGTGGCAGAACGTGATGTTAAGCCTTTTCACCTCTGTGCAGTTCACAATGCACACTGCAGCAGAACAAAGATGCTACAGAGGTAGACAAAATAGGCTATTGAATCATTGACAGTGAGTGGAAATTTGGGAATTGTGTCTGTTCTTTTTCTTGGCCATGTATTTTATCCTTTTTGTTTATATTACTGTTTCAAAGTGCTTGTCAACAAAATCCATTAACAAGCATCTCTTGTTTTCTCAGAATTCCCCAGTAACTCTTTTGGTAAAGCAAGGTGACACGTTATCCTGTTCTTCTTGTTATACCTCTTCTCTCTTCTTGGTATCTCCAGTGTGTAGGAACGCCATATTACATGTCACCTGAATTGTGCCAGGGAGCCAAATACAACTTCAAATCAGACATTTGGGCCATGGGCTGCGTACTTTTTGAAGTCTTAACTCTTACAAGAACATTTGATGCAACAGTAAGTTTATCAGTTTCCACTACCCTTGCATCATTTTGCATCAATCATGCTGTTACATTTTTTGCCACCACCATAAATTTCTCATTCTTTTTTGCTTCTGTACAGAACCCCCTGAATCTCTGTGTGAAAATAGTACAAGGCAACTGGACAATGGAAGTGAACTCGGATGTTTATTCATCTGAATTGATCAAGCTAGTATCCGAGTGTCTCGATCAAGTGAGTAATGGGGATAGTCAGTCTTGTTTTAAATTACTACAGATGAGGTAGTCTCTTTTAAGCTGGTGTGACTTTTTGTGTTGAAGGATCCTGCAAAAAGACCCACAGCTGAGCAGATTCTGGACCTGCCTTTCATCTCCTGCTGCCGACAGTAAGAATGTATTGAATTCTTAAAAAAGACATTTTACTGCTAGTTATTATGAAACACCCTCTTGACCTCTTCACTCACTGCTAGGGAGCTTGAGGAGCAAGTTGTCTTGCTGAATTCAGCAATGAAGAAACCAAAGTAAGTTTATTTGCAGTATGCTTTCCATTCTAAAAGCCTCACTGCTATCCATTGATTATGATAATGAAATCTATAACTAACTTATTTATGTACCTGTACCTTAGGCTGAGCACAGTAACTGAGACTCCTGTTGCCGTGGTGACTACACGCTCGAGAGAGGTGTATTTTTGGGGAGGAGGGAAGTTCACCCCTCAAAAACTGGACTCATTTAAAGGAGGTAGCAGTGCCCAACATGTTTGTGCTGGAGAGAGTCACTTTGCGGTGGTGACAGTGGAAAAGGAGTTATATACCTGGGCTGTGAGTATTAATGAATCATTTGAAGGACAGATACATACTGGATCCAGTTGTGCTGCACTTCAGTTAATTTTTGGAAACCCTCAGAATGTCCAGGGTGGGGCCAAGATGGTGGGCCAGCTGGGACATGGAGATCAGGCATCATACCGGCAGCCAAAGAGGGTGGAAAAGCTCCAGGGGAAGGCCATCCGTCATGTTGCATGTGGGGCTGATTTCACTGCCTGTATAACTGGTGAGTTGAGCAGAAACTTCCTGCTAAAAAGAAACTGCTATTTGTAAAATGTACTTTTTTTTCTAGTCAGACTTTTGCTGCTAATTTTGCAGATGAGGACCACATGTACATGTTTGGGTCAGACTATTACGGCTGTATTGGAGTAGAAGGTGAGCTGGGCATGGAGATTTTAGAGCCAGTGCTTCTGGAATTTTTTGAGGAGCGTCCTGTGCGGCAGGTTTCATGTGGAGACAACCATGTAGTGGTGCTGACTCAGAATGGCGACATCTACTCATGGGGCTGTGGAGAGTATGGTAAGAATAGTCACTGCTTTGTTGTGTTATTGTGAGATGATGTTAATTGGCATCTGCTATATTATTTTTGCTGTTATAATTTCAGCCACCAGGTGGAGACAGTGACTCTTGGCTTTTTTTTGTTTTGTCTTTTATTGTATTGTTTAAACAGTTTTGATTCATTTTTAGATATTTACCATACATATTAAGTTTTTTGATGTTGTTGTTGTCGGTGTCATTATCAGCTGAAGTAGCAAGATTACTGCTTAACTTATTTATGATTCTTATTTTCCTGTTGCAGGGCGTCTTGGCTTGGAATGTGAGGATGACTTCTCTTCTCCAATGCAAGTAAGATTCACCTCTCTATCTGGCAGGAGCCACATACAGTCATTTTAACCCTTCTCATTGTCTGTGCTCCTGTCTGTTTTTCATTTTCTCTCCAGGTGGAGATTCCTAAAGGGGCCATCATTTCCTCTGTATCATGTAGCAGTGATGGAACCTTCTTTTTAACAGAGATGGGCAAAGTGTTAGCATGTGGAAACAATGAATTCAACAAGTTAGGGTTGAACCAGGGAATCTCTGGTCTCAAAAACCACCCTGGAGAGGTAATGAAGCGCATTATAATGCTGTAGTAACAGTCTGAAGGGGATTAAGTTATTCATGATTTTTTTTTTTGTTTGTTTGTTTTTTACAAATGCACACTTACCAGGGTTACCAGGGGATACCATACACCACCACGCTGACCTTGGTAAAACAGTTGTCACATTTCAAAATCCAGGCCATAGCTCCAGGGAAGACTCACACAGCTGCTATTGATGGTACAGCAATCAAAATAATAATAATAATAATAATCTGTCAATTTCAATACAAATTCCAACAGGTGTATAATTTTTGGTTTTGCAGAAAGAGGCCGTCTGATCACCTTTGGTTGTAACAAGTTTGGACAGCTGGGCGTTAAGGATTTCAAGAAGCACCAAGGTGTCCAGGTTCTTGTTGGACCATTTGGAGGAAAGATGGTGATTAAAGTGTCTTGTGGAGATGGATTTACCATTGCAGCCACTGAGGGTGAGAATGGGCTTGTGGAGCATCTATGGCAACAGTGAAAATAATTTTTCTCCTTCCCATACACATTTGGTTCAGCAGGTATATTAATATTTCGTATATATTTTTATTTCCCTAGACAATCAGATCTTTGCATGGGGAAATGCAGGAAATGGAAGACTTGGGATGCCAGCTGACAGAGGTTTCGGTTCAGAGGTTTGCCCTGCAATGCCAAGGCCTATCTTCGGTTCTCTCCACCATGTACCTGACCTCTCATGCCGTGGTTGGCACACCATTATCATAATGGGTGAGTCATCATAAACATTTTATGGATTATATCACATATTGCATAAACAATAGTATTAATATTATTTCTCTTTTTATAGAAAAAGTGCTCAACTCAAAGACCATACGCTCAAACAGCAGTGGACTTTCAATTGGTACAGGTAAATGCTTTTCCTTCCCCACAGATTTATACTGATTGATAGACATTGCTTGATTAGTAATCCATGCGTATTTAGGGCTCGGCCAGGAGGCATCTACATCCACGGTAGATCTGGACATAGAGCCTGGAACAGAGACACAGTGTCGCGACAGGAGTCTTGGTGGTACATGGGAGGCTAACACAGAGGACTGCTTCATGGAGACTCCTATGATGTCCATGGCAAATCAGACAGGAGATAGCTCCTGTCCACTCTGGCTTAGAAAGGTTTGCAATCATGAAAACACTAAGAACCGTTTAAAGCAGTATATTGAACATTTGAATGTAATCGTACGTCACATTCATTCAGTAACATTTTTGTTCAACAGGAGCTGGAGGACGCAGAGTTTATCCCAATGCCTGAGGAGTCTGAGCCATCCACTCATGACCAGCTCTCCTCTTTTTCTGACAGCATTACTCGGCCATATGACGAGCTGAAAGAGCTGAAGGCGGCAGCGGCAGCAGTCAGCAGTAACAAAGGCCTATCGGTAATACCAGTACAGCCACTGTTTGTATTGATTAATAAAACCATTTTCTTTTCTTTTTTTTTACAATAGGCAAGGTAAGGCAAATTTAATTGTATAGAACATTTCATACACAAAGGCAACTGAAACTGCTTTACAAAGGCATTGAGATGAAAGAAAAATTAAAGCACTTACATTTTTTTAAATTAATAAAACAATTAAAATCCATAATGAAAATCACACAAAAAATTTAGGCAGAAAAAGGAGTAACACAGAGCTTAGAATAGATGAGTAAAGACAATGCAGTAAAATCAGACAAAGGCACAGAAAACAGCCGTTTTCAGTTTAACTTTAAAAGTGTTAAGTTTGGCTGCATTTAACATCAACAGGAGGCTTATTCCATCTGTGTGTAGCTAAATGCAAGTACTTAAAACTAGGTAAATATTTAAATATTTTTAATTCTGCTGCCAAATTCGTACTTTAAACATGGGGAGCCATGTTTTGGAGCCAGCACCAAGTATATTTTGTAGATAACTGGTGGCCAGTGTAAGGATCTCTGCGATCAGTTTTCCTCGTTCAGAATTCTTGTGGCAACGTTCTGGATGAGCTGAAGCTGTCTTCTCAAAAAGACGATTTGGTTTTCGGAAGACCAGACAAAAGAGCTTTACAGTACTGCTGTAGATGCTGTACATTATTGATCAACAACATTCTATCTTGAGATTTACTCTGTTTCGCCCTGCAGACTAGGCGAATGAGCTGCGATAAAGTAAATGGACTTCAGGAGGGTGACGAGTGCAGAAAAGGAGAATCTGGTGCATGCTGCAAAGCAAGTCGAGAGGTGGTTCAGGTATCACATTAACTCTCCCGTCAGTTTTAATAATCATCTAATGAGTACACTTTAGAGCCACAATAACAACTAAGTTTATCTTGCAGCTGCGGGAGACACTTGCCTATCAGGAGATTAGGATCCAGATGCTTGAAAAACAGGTAAATTTATTTATTTTTGCTCAAGCTATCTGCCACATAGCTGATATTGATCAGACTGCATCAAGACGCATGTGTTTTTGGTGTCTCCAGATCAGTGAGCAGCAGAAAGAGACTGAGAAGCTCTGGGCAGCTATCAATCGCTCAAAGCTTCAGGAAGCACGGCAGGACAGTAACCAAAACCATCACTCTGATCGTATGCCTGGGGAAGGAGGAGGAGGCGGGGGAGGGGGAGGAGGAAGAAGAGATGGATTCGCAAATCATGGAGACCGGTTTGCTGGAGCCAGTGTGTGAGATTTAACTGGTAGATGTCAGGCTTATGAGAGAAGTGTCATCTAAGCACATGTTGAATTAACCAAGCTGGTTATATGGGAGGCAGAGGCTCAGTTAGAGGATCAGCAGAGACCACATCCTCACTCTCAATCAAAGGTTACATTACAGCGTGGATATTTAACAGTATGTTAAGTTGCATTACATGTCACTGGATATGTAATACATTGCACACTTGCTTTCACCTGGGTGCAGCGATTTAGCGCATTTCAGAAGACTGAAATGTTGGCAGGATTCAACATGAAGCATCAGACTTTAACATCTGCGAGATACAATCTTATGACGGTGTTATGTTGTAGTGTGAATGTTAAATTCGTGCTTTGGCTTTATCATTCACTTTTAGTGATTTTAAGCATTGAGGCTCCAGTCCTTAGTGCCTAATACGTCAGTCGATCCCATAGTATCTAAGACCAGCCTATATAAATAAGATATTCTGCCTAATGTATCCCAAATGTTGAGATATGAGAAGCTGGGCAGTCAGTATGTCTGCATCATCTTCTAATGTGAAAATGTAGCTTTCTTGGATACATATTACTTATTTTCATTACATATTACATTTTTAAGTGGCATATGCATTATTGCCTTATTTTTTTCATATTTATCAGACATATCAGCTATAGCAATCCAAATTATCTTGTGCAAATATATTGTTTAAATTTGCATGTTCTATTTTAAGTGAACTTGTGTGAAACATGAAACTACTGATTTTTTTTTTTTTTTTTTTAAACATTACATGTTTTGTTATTGCCTTCTTTGCCTCTTGAATTCTTGTTAAGTACAGCACATGTTTGCCTTGTGAGGTATGAATACTTGAACAGTTTCTATAGGATGAGTTATATACAGTCTTTAAACACACTCTATGATTATTGCTGACACTGCAGCTAAAAGATTTTATTTGCTTTTTTAAGCATTTTGTCCACCTTTGATACTTTCTGAAATGTTCTTTTGTGCATCATTTGTGAAAGCAAAATGTCACTGGTTTCTTTTTTTTTTTTTTTTTTTTCGGGGTTGTGTGTGAGATTGGTTAGTTTGTTTATACAGTATATACGGCACCTTTCAAATGTTTTAAAGCACTTCTGTTTGTCTGCTATGTAACACTGGCAGTATTTTTTATGTAGTAAACTCAAACCCATGATTACTGTGCCTTTAGTGAAGATTTTCATGTTGTTAAACATGGGATTTTCAGCAGTTCATCAAATATTTTGACAATAATATCTATAATATGTACCCCCAATGGTGACTCTTGCTTTATATTTTGTGTACAAACCACAAATAAAACTAACAGCTGTCTTTTATTACGAGTGTCTCATCAACAGTTCCCACAATGTAAGACACAAATGTATTGTTAATTTGTGTGTATTTATTTATACAATATAGAAAATAACAGAACACTGAGATGCTGACAATGTTAAGATGGGTGTCGTTTGACGTGCTGACGCCTCAGGATCTGTTGTTATGTGGGTCATCTCACTTGAACAGTTTTGGCTAAGTGTTGCCAGACGGACGTCCACCTGGATGCAGATTACTTATGTTTCCTTGGTGGTGTTTTTTTCCCCCCTTTCGTTTATTCTCCCTTTTTAAAACCTGGACAAAATATGACATGAATTTAAAAAAAAAGTCAAAAAGTCAAAAACTCAACTCATTTTCCTTACGCTTGAAACGGCTTCTTGTTACTACAAGATATACTACATAGACTGTTTAAAGCAAAGTTATGTGAAATTTATTCATTTAAGCATTGAACAGACTTACCTCTGGAGTCTTGGTATTAGTGTGGGTTTTTAAGAAAAGCTCTAAAGTTGATCCTTTAGTCCTGTTAAGAAAGGAATTAAAGACTTCACGCTTTGACGTGTTAATCTTACTACAGATCTGCATATGTTTGTCCCTTCTTTCCATTTTGAACATTCTGTTGCAGAATTTACAAGGCAGAAGCTGGTGCCTGTCATCTGTGGTATTCATGACCACAGGCTTTCCCTTCTGCTGTTGACTGCAGTGTGATGAACTCGAGACCAATGGGAGACTTGATTTCCCAGAAAGATTTCTTCCTGCACGTCTTTGGTTTTTTGCTGCTGGTCTGTGAGCTGATTTCTGCACATTCATTTGAGGCATCTTTTGCTGTTCATGCAAACTGTTTTCATGTATTGTTTCTCTGTATTTCTTTTCACTTGTCTGACCTTTATCACCCAGAGGGACCTTGTTGTCTTTGCTGTATTCAGCAATTTCTTCCCAATCTTCTGAATTATTGTCATCTCTTTTCATTCTGTCTGCATTCTGCAAGCTTAACTTGTTATGTACTACAGTCATTTCATTCCTATGGACTTCCCGTCTGGTATGCTGTATGGCATGTTTATTTTTTACTCCGTCTTCTGTCCTCTGATATTGTTTATTCTTTGGTTGTTTAAAATCATTTGACAAACTTTCCTCCTCTGACATGTCTCTGCCTCTCACTGGCTCTCTTCTCTGATGCTTGGCTATCTGGGCTGTTGTTGGAGCATCTCTCCTTTCAGTCCTTCCCCTGCATAGCATGTCTTCTCCAGTCTTATGTTTGTCCTCTGCAGCAATATCAGCACTCTCACTATGAATTGTTTGTCTTATCTTTTCTCCAATCCTCCAGAGTTTTTCCTGTAACATAAGCTCTTTTGCATGAATTGTGCCAGTGATCTGGTGATCTTCAGTGGGCAATCTCTGCAAGTCTTTTTTTGAATTCAAGGATCCAGTGGTGTTTCCAATGTCACTGAAATTATACTGTTGGGACACCAAATGGCCTCTTTGCTTTCTCGAAAGACTCAGTTCCTCAAAATCATGCAAATCAAGCTTGACTTGCATCTTTGGAGGTCTTCTGTGTATGACAGGCTTATTTGGAAATGGTAAGTCCACTGCATTTACTTCCCTGGTACGGAAACCTCCACACTGTGCACGAGCATCAACTTTGGCATGTGATTTTCCTGCATTGCTGTCTTGCTTTGGTCTCCTCGTATCTATGCTACTGTCTTTGTCACTGTTGAACATCCTGTTTATGTTGCTCTGTAGATTGAATACACCTTCTGACCATCTGTTGGAGGTTTCTTCCCCCTCAAATGATATCTAAGAGGAAAAGAGACATAAGCACAAAGCATGGGGATTCTCTCTTACAACGCCATGTTGGTAGTGTCTAATGTATCTAGGGCTTGAATGCAACAGTTCAGGTCCAGTCTCAATGCATTTACCTTCTTTCGCTGTATATTTCTAAAATAAAAAATAGAAGTTTTATTCATGTTAGATATTTACTCCAAGTGGAGAATTTTGGGACTGAAGCTGACACACTTTGAGACAGCATATATAACACTCTCAAAGGGTGCAAATAATATGGGATGGATTTTTCTTTTTTTTCTTTTTTTTTTTGTGACAAAATGGCAATAAAATGACAACCAAAAAACAACCACGTTTTAGCTCATTCATATTTAAGATAATTCTAAATTCTGAAAACTGACTGGATAACTTGTAAATTGTAAAAATACCAACTGAGGTATAATTATATATGTGTGTGTATATATACACATGAAAACAATAGACGTTATTGGTGGATTTAAATGGTTTACATTACCCAAATGATGTAGCGTTATTAAAATACATAATATTCAAACATGCAGGCTTCTATGTACTTACGAGTACGCTGTAAGACAAATTCTTCTAAAAGTCGTGTTCAATCTTTAAAACTCCTTAATATTGTTTTTTTTTTTTTCTTGGATGCAGTTCAATTTTGAAGTTGACATTTGTTGCTTAGCAACCGCGCATTCTTCTGCATGTTGGTGCTGATTGGTCCGTCAAACGTCACTTCCTGGAGTGAAGTACCCGTATGCCTGGAAATCGAGATCTTTCGAAGCTGTGCGCTCTTTTTTGGCTAATTATTATACTTTTCAGGTGAATTGTGTTAAATATAACCAACTTTCATGTGTTCACTTTGCATACATACGAAGCTGAAATATTAATAATATAAGTTGCATCGTGTTGATGTAGATTGTAGCTGTGTTTTAGCCCATGTAGATGGATTCATGACACTTACTCTCTTTTCCTTCTTTTCTAGGTCCACTATGTCCAATGAGGACCTCATTTCTGTGGACTATGAAATTTTTGGCAGAGTACAAGGTGTATTTTTTCGGAAATACACCCAAGTGAGTTTGACATTGAAAATCAGGACTTTTTTTCTTGTCGAAACCTCTTTAGCTTCTGAGATTTAAGTAAATTGCTAAAGCTGCTATAGAAATTCACATTTTGTTTTGAACCCTTACCAAACACTAATTTTCCCACTGAACTGTCCTCTTCCATTATTCATTGGACTGTCCGTGAAGACGGAAGCAACACATTAGTAGAAATGAATCATTTTTTACCTTAATGAAACATTCTATTAAAAAAAAAAAAAAAAGGTTTATCATATAAATGTGTTGTGTTGAGTTACATTACATTTGACAGATATGACTGCAGTATTTTACTGTGGCTCATAACATCCAGATGTTTTATTTCTGAATTCAGTCAATGAAATGGAATAATGAAAAAAGAAAAGAAGAAATATAGAAAATTGTGTTTTTACATACTGACTTTGAGGTTTTGGGAAAAAGCTTTCATGCCATCAAGTTACGCAAACTAATCAACCAGTCCACAGTTGGGAAAGTTTATCATGTTGGTATAAAGTTAAAGCCACATTAAATGTAATAATGTCTTTGTCAATAGTGCACCTTGTTAGAGCTTCTTTATATTTTTTCCAGTTTCTGAGTCTCATAATAAATAAATAAATATATATATATATATATATATATATATATATATATATATATATATATATATAAGATGAGATTTTGTTCCTATATACTGTTT
>JBAMYA010011407.1:0-17509 GCA_037176975.1 Arrhamphus sclerolepis | reverse complement strand
TGTATATGTATAGGTGTGTATATGTGTATACATATATATATATGTCTGTGTGTGTGTATATATATATATATATATATATATGTATATGTGTGTGTGTAAATATATATATATATATATATGCGTGTATAACCCTGCACAGGACAAAGCGGGTATAGATAATGGATGGATGGATATGCGTGTATATGTATGTATGTATGTGTGTGTGTGTGTATATATACACACACACATATATATACACGTACGAATAAAATCAGACCCTCTGAAGAAAACCAGAAAAATGAAAGACTCTCTCTTGTTCACGCGCCTTACATTCTTTTTTTTCTTTTTTTCTCCTGTCTTTTTTTCTCCTGTCTAAAAACAAAAAAACAAAAGAGTAATGGCTGACTTCTGATTTCTTCTTGTAGCTGACTACATTATATTAAAGGTCACTATGTCAGGAAGTTAAAAAAAGAAACATTTTCTTGTTAATGAGCCATTAACGAGCTTTTCAACGTTAATAGCTGGAGCTGACCTTCATCACGTACTGAATTTACCTGCAGCTTGTTCCGTATATTTGAATTTTGTCATGCGTCATGCAACTGCAGAATGAGTAATGGCCGCGGGTTTACCTTGCCATAAGTCCAGCCCAGTTCGATCTTATTCATCCCCCAAAGTTCGTGGATGTTTTCTGCCAGCTTGTCACGGATGTTGTCCAAATGAGGGGGAAGGACAATCTGCAAGAGGAAAGGGAATACAGGGAATTGTTTAAAAAGAAACAATTGATTTTCTTTCTTTTTTTTCTTCCTCTGTCTGTGCAGTTGTTATATGGCAGGAGATTCACTTTATTTTGTTGCGGTGGGATAACCAGTCACCTGTTTTGTCTTTGTGATTCAGAGCTGCTGCTGCAGCTTTTGAAAACACAAATAAATTACTCATTTTGAGAGCAAAGCAGCAATGGCTGCACTCGCTCACATTTTTTATTTTTATTTTTTTATCAGCTCCAATGAGATTTTATTGTACATTCACCATGACTCTTCAGAGCACCGCTCACTTTACATGATTATCTAGATTCAGATACCGTATGAATGTGAATTTAGTGGCTCACCTGGCTGGTGTCAACGGGTGTGGGAATGAAGGAGGCCTGAGAGAGGAACTGGGTGGTTCCCAGCAGGTCGCGGACGCCATCATGGTCCCTCTTGTACTCCTTCACAGGCTCTACGTGCATCTTCTCCTTTGGCAGCAGCGCTTCGTAGCACGGAGAGTAACTGGCAGGCGGCAAGAACTTGAAATCTCCGTGGCGTCCACCCAACAGGAAGCGGACCCTGGGTGGCGAGGTAACAAAACGCTGAATGGCAGTACGCTACATACTGGGTAGCTATGTAGTTTTTGTTTGCTTTGAAACTGGCAGTTTTATTTCTCCTGAAATACAACTGGGTCACACCTCTCTATGATTCTGCTGTTATAAAACATCTGAGGAGCATTAGAGTCTAAATCCTACTAAAAACCAAAAAAAAAAGCAGGGGAGCATCTGTACTGGTATAAAACTCTGCGTTTAAACCCAGCATTCTAATAAAAAAAAACAGGCTGCTTTCTCAGTTTTAATTTTAGACTTCATGATTCATGGTAACTTGTTTCTTTAGATTCTTTTGAGACTTAGTTTTGCCATTATTTCCCTTTTTTTTTTATCGAAGAGGAGAGACACCACACGTGAAACAATGGCAGCAAATATCCTGACTCACGATTGCTTGGAGAATGTTTATGAGCCATTTTCTGTCGTCATTTATATTCCCAGGAGTCTCCGCTTTATAAACTTTCAATTTAACACTAGGTCCCTGCGTTTCCAGTAAACCCACAGAAGCTAATCAGCAATAACAGCAAACATTTGTCTTTAGGATGCTTTCAGTTTATTACCTGGCTCTGAATATAAGGCCTTACTTGACACCTGCAGAGAAGCTGACGACGGGGAAGAAGAATCCATCGGTGTTGAAGTCCTCAAACATGCCCTGGACGGGCTGTCCGTTGATCCTGAATGACATGCTGGGTGCTCCTAAGTCCAGGCAGCAGCTGACCACATCATCGGAGTTCAGCAGGTGCTGGTTGATGGAGGCCACGGCCCGCGGGATACGGCCTAGATAACATTAGATGAAGATGGAGAGGCAGGATAGATGGCTGTTAGGGCTGCAGCTACTGTCAATGTGTGACAATAAGAGTAAGCAGCAGTTATGTGGAGGGATGCAGGCTTTGATGGATGGAATGGAATGGAATGGATGAGGGGAAGCAATTGGGGAAGATGTAAAACCTTTAAGAAGATGTGGAAGAGGGGGTGGCAACCTGCCTAAAGAAGTCTCTGAGGTGGAGCCTGGCTGCATTTTATAACCTGCCTGTGCCGTTTGTCCTTCACTGTAAAAAGCAACCTGGAGACACGACAGCCTCCTGCATTATTCACGGGTAGCTCTGACATTGCAAAGACCTTCCATAAAACTTTATTTTTTGGATTAAACTAAAGATCTAATTTGGGATTACTTCACAGCAAGGCTGCAAATTAGAGAAGAGCTTGTTCATGTAGTGCTGTGTTACTTCAGTAAAACTGATGCAAACCAGTGCAAAAAAAAAAAGACATTGCTTCCTGAAATTACCAGAACTCTTCAAACTTTTGGTAGAAAAGAAACACCTCATTAAAGATTTTGTTGCAAAGAATAAGAAGCTAACTGAGAAAATAGACTTTTAGGGCATTCTATTCCATTTAATGCATTTAATCCATTTTAAGCATAGAAAGAGCCTGCTTAGCCCATGTGTGGAAAAAAAAACCCAAACAAACCACACCCTGCGAGAAATCTGCGCTAGCTAAAGAACCAAAATAGAATTTACAAAGGTCATTTGTCTTTTCTTCTTTAAACCATAGGTTTTAAATCCTAACCAGAGCCACAGAAGACTTTTAAATATTAAGTTGAGATGCCCACCTGACCAGAGATGAAGTCCATCAAAGCTGTACGAGTACAGGTCATCCCCAACGCCGTTGCCTCCCCACCCCTCTCCTCCACCGGGGTACGGAGCGTACCCTTTAGTGTTGGCCCAGCCCACCCTCAAGTGGGTCGGCTCTCCAGTGACAAAGTGGTCCACCTGGTCAACGACCAGCTCATAGTACCACTTCTTATACTGGGCTGAGCCCTCAGCTACGCCAAGGAAGATGTTTGGTCTCATGCTGAAGTTGAAAACAGAGGATGTATTATACACACACACACAAAAAAAAAAACTTTATTCACTTACACTGAAGTAATTCATTTTTTTTGTCACATTTTTTGAAGACAAAACATGAAAGTGACAGAATAAAGCTTTCCAGTTTCTTTACCTTTGAACATCATTGACCAGTCGTGTCTGAAGCAGCAGGTCTCTATTTGGAAGCATGTTGTCACAGATCAGATTCTGATTGGTCCTCACTGCCACCCCATTGCAAACACAGAGAGAGCACAGGACATCCAGAATCTGACAGAGTAAAACACAAGATAATACTTGTTTTAAACATGTTGGTTCTCTGTAAGCTGCACTGCTCGTAGGGTCTCCTCACAAACGCGTAAAAGGGGCTTTAATGTCATCACGACCCCAGCGCTCAAGCTGCCACTCATGATCAACAGCTGTTGTTTATGAGGATGCCCTTTCGTGCCTGCTACGATTTACAGTGTAAACATTAGGAGACAGCGACATTTAAGCGCTGCATATTAAACACAAGGCTGAAATGTCAAACTCAAGTCCTGCTAAAGATGTTTTCTCTTCTGGGCTCCAGTTGGTTAGCTTCATGTTTATTTAACAAAGACTGGTGTGTTTTGAAAATGAGCAGAAAGGCGCACCAATCTGCCGTAACAGAATACTGGGATCTTGAATTTGTAATTCACGTACAAGAAGCTGCACATTGATTGCCGTCAAACAAGAATGAAGGAAAAACCCTCGAAGGAAAGTCTTCATTCAACAAGACGTTACATGTAAACGTTTCGCTGCTCACAGCTTCAAATAATAGAAGTGAACTTTGAAGTTCAATATGAGCTTCCCTGAAAAATGAAATGCATTTGGATGCAGTGTACCTTGTGGTTGCGCCCATGCTTGTAGAGCAAAGAGATGATGGATTTAATGTGTCCTCTCTGGATGATGTGCAGCGCTTCTGGGCTGGCAATCAAGATACAATGAAGGACTTCCAGGATTCCTGCAAAACAAGTTTAAAGAAAATAGCTTGCATCTTGACATCTCGTGAAGAAATTCTTTCATATGCATTGTAAATGTGGAAGATGTGTGTTTCTCATGTTACCCGATGAAGATTCCAGTCTCTCCAGCTTGCTGACCAACCAGTCCAATTTCCTGGAAAACTGGGTGCAGTTGGTCCTGTTTCCACGAATCAGTGCAGCTGAACAAAAAAGTTTTCACAAAGAAACAAACAAACAAACACTGATTGCTTTGTATAGGAAATGTTCTCAAACTGTAAGACGCCATCTAACTCATGGTCTTAAATGATGATGTACGTACCCAGATTTACAGGAATCTTTGAAACTGCCTATCATGTACTTTATTTTTTGTGACAATCTCATATAAAATACATGAGAGAAAAACTGCAAAGTCACTTTGAAGCCAGATGTCCTTTAAAAAGTTCAGGTCTCTTCTCTTCAGCACTTTTTCGGCCGGTGTGCTGACATTAAGAGGCTTACTCATTACTTTGCTTTCTCATTTCTCACCATTTGCATTCAGGGACACCGGACTGATAATGTCCATAAATCCCTTTAACAGCACTTTGTGTCAAAACGAATACTGATGGTGTCTACCCTGTAATCCCGCCTTCTGACGGAAGCCATAATTTCATACAAAGACGTGAAAAGAACCAGGCGGGTGGTGAAGGGCAAGACGCCACTGTGAGTGTGCCGAAAATAAAAATGTTACACAGACTAGGGGCTTAAAACTACGGAAAAAAATCATATAAAATAAATATATATATAATACTTAATGATAATACTAATGATTTGAAAAGCAAATGTCTCAGGTTTTGTAATAAATAAATAGGCATTCTTGTCAGGGAGATTTTTCTTTTTCTTTTAAAACGAGAGGAATCTTTCGTTCTTCGAACAGGACTGCACTTTCTCCTTCCAACAAATCATTGAGTCGTGTACTGTGTAGGGGAGCCAAATGAGTCTGTAGACTATAGATCTGTCATCCATGTTGCTTCTGCAAGATTTCCAGATCAGCAGGATGTACAGTCCGACTTGAAAGGCCAAAAAAAAACCTAAACAAACCATGCAGCATCAACCACAGGACTGCGAAGATGCTAACAGCTTCAGCAGCAGGTGCTGAAAGCTGGAAGCTGATTTTTTTTACTGTTCCACATATACAGAACATGGTGAGTAAAAGGAAAAGAAATGCCTTTGTAAATTATTTGTATTTCACACACATCCCGCCCCTGCAGGAGGCCTTGTACTAGAGTGTGAATCCTTTGAGATTCAGGACTCTTGAGTCTGCCAACAGCCAGATCTGCTGGGATTCACACATCTCTAATACTGAACAGTGGGAGCTTCAGTTCATCTCAGCTGTCTCCAGTGAGAGTTTGTAAAACTACCTGGTGGCTATCACTGTGGCTCTGCGTGACCAGAGTTCTTTGGGTAATTGTGCACTGCAGCGTCGGCTCTTCACAAAAACCACTTACTGTATGTGCACATAAAGTCCATGGCAATATCCAGTAGGCATAAATCTGATTGGCTGAACTGGTGGGTACCCTCAACAATATCTGCAGCTTTTAGAAGTTAATGTTGAGGAGCATTTTTCTTTTTCTCTTTTTAAAAAAAAACCATTTTAAATTGTTTATCTTTTAACATTATGTGGTGGACTCCTTATTACCCTTATTAGGAATAAAATAGATAAAGAATGAATAGATGCATCTTCTTAAATTTTTTTGCTGCATTTCCTCGTGAATTCTGCTCATCTGGCTGCAATAGTTACCAAATCATTACATTTAATTCATGTACATATATTTCATATATAATTTGTTAATACACGTACTGAATCATTTTTCATCCGTAGGCCATGAGCCGTAAAAAATGCATAAATATTTTCTCTCAGTGGGATGGGACAGTCTCAATTGTCTCATATTTAAAATGCATGATAGAAAGTTAAGTAATGTTAATGAATTATGCTAATGCATAAAGCCACTCTGACAATTCTTTTCTCTTCTCATCTTGCAGAGCTCATCTGCTGCACGATTCCTCTTTACATCTGCAGGAAGTCACAGTTGTAAGTGATTAAGTTAAGTTCAAGGGAGGGCCACATGATGACATTTTTCTCAATCACTACCTCAAAAATCAAGGGTGAACTGATGGTCACTGTATATCAGAATGCCTTTTGTTTTAATTAGCCTTAAATCTGGTGATGTCCATACCATCATTTAACAAGCGAATTGCCTGTTAATGTGAATGATTATTCATGTGTTTCATGCATATTAGTGAGAGAAGGTCAGAATGTAAAATGCATAACCTACTTCCACAGATTGCTCTTTGCACCCTCGAGTGTGACCCCCTGCATGAAAAGGGCTCAGGTGTACTTCAAGGAGTGTATTTGTTGCAATGCACATGCTCGTGTGCAAGGCGTGCACATGTGGGAGTGCATGCAGCAGAGGTGATGATTAATGTGAGGGCAGTCAAGGTGAGCTGGGGGGAAGCTGCTGATGAAAAAGCTTCACTGACAGGAAAACAAACTGCCCATGATAAAGTTAAAAATAAAACTTTCACAGAGATTTAAAAAAAAAAAAATGCCAGCACCTGCATTGACTGGTATTTTCTTAATGGTGACATCTTCAAATGGTCCCATCAATGTTTTACACTATGTTCAAGTTGCTTTCAAAAAAAAACGAGAGATGACCTAGATTGGAGGCAGAGCAGCATGTAAAATTCTGTCTTGTCACATAAAAGCTGCCACCAGCTGTGAGCTTGTAAATGTAACAGAAAACAAAAATAAGGTGGAATCGGGGAGAAACGAAGGAAAGAAAGAGGGGAGAACAAACAAATAAGGAGCGTAGAGAAGGATCGGTGTGAAGAAGAGAAGAAGAATTTGGGGATATCTTGAGGGAACATTAACACCACATGTCTACAGAGAGTCAACAGCTGACAGCGCTGAAAGAAGATATTTCATGCGCTCCATCACTCAGGCCCACTTACCCAAGAGCTCATAGAGGAGGTTGAGGATATCTTTCCAGGCTGCTCCCGCCTCTTCCCCAGCCATCTCTCCAAAGTGGGCTGCACTGTTGTACACGTTCAGACGGTCAATGCATCTGGACAGGAGCGTGAGCATACCCTGAAAGAACACGTATTAATATGGGATTTACCACATCAGCCTAGGACATTTCTGTGTACCAGTGCATTTTTTTTTTGATTACTCGGTTGGGTGAAAACATTTATGTTCTGTAACATTGTTTCTGATTTATCTTAATATTTCAAAGTCTGCAGGAGACAAGTCACAGCTTCAAAATAGATTTTTAAGCCATTATCTTAAAACAACATGGGCTGCATTAAAAATAAAATCTGTTTCATGTAAACATGTAGCATTGACATACCAATAAAAGTACATTATTTGGATGGGGAGCATATGTCACTCTATTATACTTGATGATTCCTTTCCAGATGTGCAAGTGGTCTTTTTTTAAAGGCACACAAGCATCCAACTTTTTTTTTTTTATATATTGGCCTGGACCTTTGGGCATATCCCAGAAATCAAGCTGCAGATTGCTGAACCTCTGCCCATCTTCACTTGAGAGACATTCCCCCTCTAAGGATGCTCTCATAAAAAGCAATCTGTACCAGGATTGATCCCTAAAGTCCTTCCTCATTTGGCCAGTGTGAGTGCTCCATTCCACGCTGAAGCATAGCACAATTTCTTTTTTTTTTTGATGTCTTTTGTGTGTGGAAGAGGTCTACTTGAAGGGCATGGTGCAGTCACACATGCATGTAGACGGCGAGGGTCAGAGTTGGAGTAACCGTCACTCAAGTCATGGATGACTTGTAACGATGCCACAAAAGGAAGTCGTTGTCTAACATAACTGAGAAACTAAAAAATGTGAGATGGCTGAACAGAACAAGTCAAAATAAGCTGGCAAGTCATTAGAATTACGTTTGATAGAGGCTGGTGGTCAGAAACTAATGATCTCACATCACGCACGCTCACCTCCTCCTTGAAGAGGTCCTGACGTTTGATGAGTGACCGGAGCAGACTCTGCTTCTCCTCATGCTCCAGCTCAGAATCGGGCTGCTTAAAGTACTCGATCAGATCGTTCAGCGTCTGCAACACCTCTTCAACATACCCGGCCACCGCCATGGACTCACCTGCCGCAGTACTGTCCAAAGCCCTGTGTGAAAGACAAAGAACCACTTCAAAGCCTTGACAGGCTCAGCAAGTTCTCATCCGTGTGGTTGTTTTGGAGCGCTTTCTACCGATGGCGTGCGGGGCAGGTTTTGTTAATATTCCTGTCCTTACTTGATGAAGTTGGTGAAGAGGAATGTGGTGTTTCGGATGATGCGTGCAGCCCGAGCTTCCTCGTGCTGGCAGAGCTGGAGGGTGAGGCCATCATCCATGTGGCCCTCAGAGTGCAGACAGGCCTGGGCCCAAAGAAACACAAGCTTAATACGGATCTTTATCTCATTACCAATAAACAGCCAGGTGGCTTTTGTCAAAGCAATGATTTTAAAACTAAACTGTACCATGAGATTTTAGTGTTTTTACAGACTAGCCTCAAAATAGTTTGGGATGAAACAGCAAAGACATTCTGCAAACATTATGATCCAAAAACTCAAGGAAGAACGTATGAAAACATCTGTTGACCTAAAAGCAGTGACCTGTGTTCCGTGAAGTATACTCAGTGAAATCTGACTCAGTGAAATCAAACAAGTTAATTAAAAAGAGTGGGGGTGTGGAAGGATTTAAGTATAAACTGACCATCACCTCCAACATGTCAGGCGCATTGGCCTGCTGCCAAGGCTGCAGGGACTGCCCGGCGCCAGCATGAAGTGGCACTTGGAGTCTCTGGAGGCTGGCCCAGCGATGAGCAGCGTTCATGTGCCGCCCTAATCCCCTTCTCCTTCTAAAGACTAACTGTCACCCTTCACATGGGCCATTATCACATTTAAATGGGCTGCGGCCCGTGATGGGTCTGCAGAGAGGGGATGAGTCTAGCGTACCTAGAGTATACAATGTTTTCAAGCCAGGAAAAGAAAAATAAACATTTGCTTGGATGGGGTTTAGATGGCTGCGACCTTCGCTGGGTGTGATTTGCTACTGTGCACATGGTGTTTGAGGTGTTAAGAGTCAAACAATGGTAAGCATTTAGGATCTTTTTGTAAACACATAGAGAGTCCAAGGTCTCATGCTCATTTCTAAGCTTTTACGCATCAGGGAATTATTTTAAAAAGATTATCTGGTCTATACTAGGTCTTAAAAATATATATAGAAGTTTGGATGCATGCATTTAGCGTGACGAATGTTAAAACTCGTGACATTAGAATTAGAAAGACGTTTTCCAGGATTACGATCTCATGACCTGTTTCGCCTGTCGATGTTTTTCTTCCCTCTGTCAGGAGGACAGATGGAGATGTTCGGCCATGCTGCACGGCAACACATAGCTCGCACCTCAACCTGACTAAAATTATATAATCTTGAGAGAGCTGCACTGAATCTGCAAACTTCACTGACTTTAAGCCGGTAGAGGCGGCTCTACAAGTTATCAAACCCCTACTGTTTAATCGCAGTCTAATAGTCCAGGTGTTGCTGTTCATTTGAGTGGTATTTACCCAGTTTCTGATTAGAACCAGCCCACTTTTATATATTATGACAATATTTATATCAATTTTACATTTGAAAATAATCAAAACTTGAGGAGCACTTAAACCACTGATACCCTCTGACATTTTTGACTTGTGCTATTCTATTTGAAAATAAATTATTGAAGTTCATTTCTCTATTGTATGTGCAAAAAAAACCCATTTATTAAGATGCAAGCATCAGAGAAGAAGTTTCATCTATTTACCCTTCTTTTCAGGGGACCAAGACGAGAGGATTTGGCATCAGGCGCCTGGTAGGAAAGCCAGAGTCCCGTTGCCACATGCATGACAAAGCAGACGGAGTCTCCATATTTGATCTCTGGCACTCCCATGCCATCGATGTCCCTCTTTGGACCAGAATCACCCTTTTCCTGTTGTGTTTTAACATTAAAAAACAAAACAAAACATACCTTAATTTGCAGATTAATGCAAAATAAATAAATGGCATTGATGCATCCAGAGGTATGGAAATGTGACAAAATGAAGAAGCATTATGACTAGATGGTAATCAAGGAGGCAGGTTAGAGACTGTGCTTTCATAGGCCTGCCAGGAGGTTGGTGCTGGCCTCATTAGCTCTGTTACTTTTCAGGGGCACCGCAGATATGGAACGATCTAGCTGATTGCATTTGACAGCAAGTAGTGGGGAACATATTAATGCCAATGTTGAACATGGTGAGACGTTGACCTTTCAAGAGGCAGGAAGTCACAGGCAGAGGAGGATGTGGCTGAAAGATGGAAGGATCAGTATTGAGTTATAAAGTACATTTTTCAGGAGTAGAGATAGGAGGCCATTGGTAGAAGTAGAATTAATCGAGAATACTGCACATTAAAAGATATCCACAGGGACACAATGGAGCTTGGTGAAAGGTGACCTCTGTGGCTGCTTAAACACAAGATAACAATGAGGGGATGGCTTGAACTGTAAAACAATAAACCGATGATCACACTGGTACAAGGAGGCACAAATGTGCAGCTTATTCCTGTGTAAACCTCAACAGAGTTCACATGAAAAAATGCAATTTTCTCTATATATTTAAATATTACTATTTATTTATTTTATTTTCGTTTATTTTTGCAGGAAGACTCTATTTTTGGAGTGCAATCTGTTAAAACTAGTCCGACTAAAAAAAAAAGTGTTGTAGAATAATGGTTTGCAGAATAATGGAGGAGAATAAATGTACCAAGGCAGAAAAAGCATGCCTCAGTGAGTAAATACATCAATAGATAAATAAATAGATAACTCCCATTTTTAATAATAACAAGGTGGTTAAGGGAGAGGTCAGCTTAATATGTGCTCTAACATTCCCAGAGCTGTTTTTTTAATATTACTATTATTATTTCTGACAAGTGGAAGAGCACTGACCTTGGAGACCCTAAAGCAGAAAGCAGTGGCCTTGGTGTCAGACTTCTCTCTGTCCTGCAGGACCAGTCCACGGTCCTCCGTCAGAGCCAGATAATGGCCAGTAGAGAGATGACGTAGCCGGAAAGCCTGGCCCCATCGGATATGGCTACCACTCCAGCTGAACACAGAGAGGACACACCGCATCGTTAGTGGGGTTAGCCCAGGACAAACAATTAAAATCTCCTCTTTTCTCTCCAACGATTCACATGAGTTGGAAGGACATGCCGCTTTTAAAGAGCATCAGGTTTAGAACAGATTTGATATTTTCATTTTATTTAAAGCTAACGATGTTGGTAGTTTTAAATGTTTTCCTTCAATTCATTTCTTACCTTCATACTTTGTACAAATTCTGGCAAAAGATAAAGAATTCACGACTCTTGGACAATGTTTATTCAGCTGTTTTATTCAATACCACAGCAAAACTAATAGTTATTAAAAATACATTATAAAAACTATATAAAAGCATAAAATCAGTTATGGTAACTCTTATTTCCTATATCTAATTTAACGGCTGAACATTCTGGCTTTGTAATCCATACCTCCAAAAATAAGTAGTATTGAATAAAATTGATTTAATTAACGACAATCTCTTTTGGTTCATTAACGGAGTCATGAACCAAAAAAAAGATAATTAGCACTTTGTTGTACCTCTTCTGGCTTTAATAAGAGCTTGAATTCTTTGATGTATGGACTTTACTAATGAAAAACAATAAACCTCAGGCTGTGTATGTCGCGGCCGTCCAATTCCTATTTTGAAATAAGAATTGGCAACCAAAAAATGATTTGTATCCCATTTTTCTTCTTAAAAACAAATAAAAAAAATGAGAAACAACTCTTTTAACTGACTTCAGGTGTTGCTGCATGAAATTAGAATCAAATCAAACTTTATTTATATAGCACTTTTCAGACAGAGGTAGCGCAAAGTGCTTCACGTACTAAAATCAACACTAATATATAAAAGCTCACACACTCATGGTTAAAAACACACATCAGGTTATTTTCACACACATCGTCACATTGATACCCAAAAGTAGAAAAAAGAAAAAGCATTGAGGAAAAAAGTGGTGTCCCTTTTTCATTCGTGACTTTGCTTCATTTCTCTTTTCTCTGTCCAGGCGTCATTTACATTAACTGTTATATAATTTTATTAATAGGAGTAATTATAGAAATAATTCTGAGTGTGTGTGTGGGAGGGGGGGGGGGGGGGGTCCCTGGACTAGAAAGCTGCTATACAGCCATGTTGTTGTTGTTGTTTGGTTGTCATTTTTTTTAAAAAAGGGAAAATATTTTATGATCTAAATGCACACTGTGATTTTCTATAATTGCATCTCTTCAGTTTAGTCAGTTTAGACAAGCAATGACACTGTCATGAAATCATGTTGTCATGCAATTATACATTATGCAATTTCTCTGAGTTTTTTTTTTTTTTTTTTTTTTTTAAAAAAAGAAACAACATCCTCAGTTGAGCTAAAAGTTATATGGAAGATCCAGAAAATGACACATGCCTCAACAGATGTGCTCATGGTGATGCAAAGTACTCAGACTCTGACGGGCAGTCCCAGTGAAAGCTGCCCGACTGTGTCTGGGGTGGAAAATGTGTGGGTGGACAGTTAAAGACAGGAACGAGTAGGAGAAGAAGGAGAGCGACAGAGAGAGGAGAAGTAGATTGAACTGGACGGCAAGCAGACTTCACATTCTGCAGGATGCTGTAACTGGTAACGACAGCTGAGAGCAGAGGGCTCAGACGTTTATTTATAGCCTAGAATACCTATGACATTCAAAAAAAAAAACAAAAAAGACAACAACCTCCAAATCATTTCATTCTTTATCGAGACCGCATTCAAATAGGACTACGCGTATCGGGGCACGTGGTCCTACCTGATCCTGAGAGGCTCCAGTCTCCACAGAGAGCGCGCCCTTGATGCTCCCTTACCCGCCTCATAGTTCACTATTCTGCAAACACAAACACACAAGTTACAGCTTAAAAAAATAAAAATAAAAATAACTCTGTGCGGAAAAGTGAAGAGTCTACACAGACACTGAAAAAAAATGCAATCTGTTTTTTCTAGAAAATAACGACTCCTGGCAACACCTGCCAGAGGCAACCTGAAAACATTTTGTGGCACTGAAAACAAAAAATATCAGTTAACTAGATGGAAAGTTGAAAGAAATACAAATATAAAAAGAGAATGCATGTAAACATTTAAAAGAAGAAAATCAAACACATTGCATTTGTCTTACCTATAGATGGGATATGAGGTCAGGGAGGAATATGAGCTAGACCACCAAGCAACAGACCAGTACTAGCCAGTACCCAAAGCCCTAATTGAAGCGAGTCAACTGGGGCTGAAAAAGTTTTCTCGGTACATAAATGCATCTTTAATGAACTCTCCTTGGAATCACTTTCACTTTCCGACTCCAACTAGAAGAGCACTTGTAATTGATCATCTCTGAAAACTACATTTTCAAGGTTTCAGACAACTAAAATATTGATTCCTGCTCACAGGACAACTCAGACAACCTCTGCCTGTCACATTTAGTGGAATGGTTGAGACATTTCATCACTAACCTCTGTTCCTCTTCACTCTTGTCTGCTCCAGGGATGGTCAGGCTCTCATCATGCCCATGACATAGGCGCATGACATTTCCACCAATCAAATAACCTAAAAACACAGCATATTGTTTCAACATTTTCTTGTTTCTTGTAGAAACTCTATCAATTTATCAGCTTTTGCAAAACATGGCAGATGTACTGCGTAATTACTATTTCAATTCTGAAGCAAAAGATTCAGCTGATGAAAAGTTAGTTTTCAGCAAACCGTCCTTGCTGATGATCTTGCTCGAGCAGCAGAACTCACCGACAGCCATGTTGCTTGAGGAGCAGGTAGGCTGGATGTTCCATAAGGTCTGCATGAATGAGGCATCCACCTGAATGTTGCCATTGGAGATGGAGAGATGCTGGAAGAGAGAAGCAGGGCCCACACTCAACTTAAAACAGTAACAGACACCTGGAAACGGCCCAGATCCCCCCCCAAGCATCTAGTCAGTCTGGGGCTACATAAAGAGAGACAGCCCAAGTTAGTGGAGGCAACCTCCGAGGACTGTTCTCAGTACTGTTGTACCTCAGAGAACTGGACAGCGATCACACCAAACGTGGCTTTGAAAACATGTTTCCGTCCTAACGTACCCAAATATAGCTTATTAAGAGGTGTTAAAAGCTCGCTGCTTTTAACACCTCATGTTTGAAGGATGTGTACCTTCTGTACACTGTTTTTTATTTTAGAACACAACAAATTCTTCACCCTGTATAAACGTAATATACAACAGAGAAGACGAATGTCTGGCTTCTTGCCAGTCCTGTTTTAATTGTGCAATTCATTTCCTGAAGGACCACAAAAAGACTCTAAACTCTCCTATGCCTGGCACGTCGCTGGCCTTCCCTCTGCCCATTTCCATTTCATTCACTCGAAAAAAAAATAAAAAAAATGCTGCCTCTCTCTCTCTCTTTACCAAGTAAGTTAATTGAGGTCGGGTGTACGGCTCCGCATGCAGGAGACAGCATTAACTTCAAGCCTATCAGTCAGAAAAATGAGTCCTGTACAAAATATTCTTTAAAAAACGACACAGAGGGGCTTTACAAGTAATCAGATTTCCATTACAGATAGCAGTGTAAAGTTTTTCAGTTTTCTGGATAAATTGCCCCGTCACTCTGAGGCTGGCGGAGCAAGACGGTTATCAGAGCTGACAGATGCCTGTGAAACTTCTCAAAGTGTCCTTTGAGACAAAGCAATAACCGTGGCTATATGAGACACCTAATCTAAAAAAACAAAAACAAAAAAAACATCCAACCCTTCCTTAGATTCATATTCAGCATGACATACAATTCTGTTTAGACATCAAAGCAGAAACATAAGAAATTCTTGATTAAACAACAGTGAACCAAAAGAAAAAAAAAAGAAAAGAAATGTTCTACACAGCGAAACAAAATAACAGATCTGATACGTCCAAATGACCCAAAACACAGCCAACAGTTTAATAAGTGCTGTTACAAGTAGCCATGTTGGCTACATCTTCCTTTCAGAAAGTAAATGTGAGGTTGGCAGATGCCATAAAAATGTTGACTATATTGGAAACATCCTGACCATAATACTTTTTATCCTTTAGGAAGCAGACTGCTGAAATGCGACAGCATTGTACGTGGATGTACAGTTCATTAATAACTGACCCAGGAGTGAACAATCAGCAGGTTATATTAAACTAGCGGGCAAAAAGTAATCACAATAAACTTTCATTTCAACACATTTAAGGTCTAACAGAAAACATCATCAAGAGTGTGTAGAGTTTTTAATCACATGTTAATGCAGGCGTCATTATGGATCAATATACAGTTGTTATAATAGCAGCAAATTTAACTAAATAAGTGATGTAAAATCCTCATAATAGCTTTTTTATTTTAGTTTATTTCAAACACGCAAATATTTGGGGATGTTTTATTCTAGAAATATGAAGAAAAACACGCATCACATTAATTATTACTTTACTGGGATAAAGAAAAGGGTTGTTCAAACTCAAAGATTCCTGATTGAAAGCTGAGCTTTCCCGTGAATCACTGAGCTAATATTTAGCTGTACAACCTCTGTTTCTGAGAGCTGCTTCACATCTGTATTCATGGACTGGACCAACTTCTGTCACCCATGAACAGGTTTTCCAGTCCAGCATGATTGGACTACATCCTGCTGTTCCTCTGCATTTCTTGGTTTTGCCTCAGAAAAATATGAAACAATAATGAAAAAAAAATGTGTACAAGAGGTTGGTGAGACCTGAGGTGGTGGATGGTTTAGAGACTGTGGTACTGAGGAAAGGACAGGAGGCAGAGTTGGAGGCAGCAAAGGTTAAAATGATGAGGAATGAGGACATCAGAGGGACAGCACATGTTAGATGTTTTGGAGAGAAAGTCAGAGAAGCCAGACTGATGGTTTGGACATGTACAGAGGACGGATGGAGGACATATCTGTGGAAGGATGATGAGGTTGGAGGTCTAGAGGAAGACCAAAGAGGATATTTATGGATGTAGAGCAAAAGGAGATGAAGTTAGTTGGGTTAGAAGAAGAAGAAGAAGAGTAAGCTGCACGTAGAGCTCTGTGGAAACCGATAATGAAATGATCAGAATCAGAATAACTCTATTAATCAAGGAGGGGAAATTCTTATCGTTTCCCAACAGGAAGCCCGAAAAGAATCAAGAAAATATTGAAATACAACATCCACCCTCAGAATTAAATATATAAAAGTCCCCAGCAAAACATCTCCATGTATCAACAATGTACATGGTTTTATAGAAAAATATATAGACATATAAAATGAGCGAGTGCACAATGTTTCACAGCTGAACCATGCTAGCAGACACTGAGTATCAGTCCCCTCAGTTTCTGAAACCGGCTCAACTGAACCTGGTTCAGAGTTCAGAATCTTCGCTTTGTGAAACAGAAAACAGAGTTTCTGAGTCCTGGTTCAACATATTCGGAGTTTCAATATAACCCGCTTTTTGAAACAGACCCCTGGCCTGCTGTCATCATCAACTTTAGTTTAGGCTAACACTGGAAATAGTAACACCGTTATTCCCAACATTGATCAGTAGGCTACCCCCCCCCCCAAAAAAAAAATGTTAGCATAAGCAAGGATGCTGGACAGCTACCTGGGCCCTCTATGAGGTATTAGCCACTTATTGACTGGCTGCATTTAAACTTATTGGTGGGTTTGTTTGATTTCTGAGGCTTTCAGCTGAGTAGTTTAATGGCTCAGTTGATAACAGTCCTTCATTTATTTTTTCAGTCACACAATCGCCCACGCTCCACTCGGTTTCACGGAAGCGGATGTTTTTTGTTTTGTTTTGTTTTTTGTAAAGCTGTCAGCTTTGTCATCAGTCTTTTCCCAGACTGGACTTCGCTGTGTACCACACTGAAAATACTTGTCAGTCTGGATAGTTAAAGTCTAGATACTAAATATCAGACAACCCCAAAGTTTCAGATGTATTCAAACCGAACTGTCTTATATTTGGAAACAAAGCCCAAACCCGAGTCAACAGTACTCAACTTCAAGTCAAATCTCGAGTCCTTAAAATTAGAACTTGAGTACGACAAACCTAGTTTAGCTTTATAATTCATGTTTTCTTTTTTGCTCCTATGCTTACTTTTACAACCTGAGCTGTAAGCAACAGCTCCCAATGTGAAGGTAGAGTGAATCAAAATTGCTTCACATTCAGCAGACGCTTTTATTTAAAGCGATTTACAACAGAGG
>JBAMYA010011396.1:0-17513 GCA_037176975.1 Arrhamphus sclerolepis | reverse complement strand
GTCACAGCCTTTAAGTCGTGTTTCATGCCAAGCATTGATCTGTTTTTGACCCTGCCTGTCTCTAACCCCTGTTTTTGACTTTTGTTGATGTTTTGAAGGAGTTTTCCTCACCAAGGAAAGGATTCTGCGACCATCCATGTTAGTTGTCCTCCAGGCTTTTTGATGTTGCTGAGCTCACCACTGTTTTCTTTCTGAGTGTGCCAAACTATTAATTGGCCACAAATATTTTTGTCATGAAGATTTACAGCATGTTCCTCTTGTTCAGCCTAATGGTGGCCTCCTTCACTTACATTGAGATCTTCCTGGACTTCATCTCGGCAGCTCCAGTATCCCATACCTCTGTGCTTAGGTGAGCGATGTGTAGTTGCGTGGGATAGCAATCACATGACAAAGCCTGCTCTCAACTTTGATTTCACTGTGTATGTTTTATTTCATTTAATTATTCATCTTCCTGTTCTCTCTTATAGAACTTTCCTGTGGTGACAGTGTTTATATATTTGGTCTGTAGATGTTGAGCTTGACCTCTGACCTACTGAGGAAGCAAGTAGATAGCAAAATATCTCAACTGTGGGTGATATAGACATTAGAAGACAGTCTGTCCTCAGTGGTACATAATACAGTTTATGCAATACATTTTAAGGCACAGCTTTTGTGGGAGGCAAAATATGAGATTTGTAGTCAAAATCCATTTATGACCCACAACCGTGTAGTTACCTGTAGTATACTGTCCTCCATGTGCCCTAAGCATTCATACTTAATAACACCAAATGTGCTCTCAAGTTGTGAAACGGCTCCTACTGTGTAATCGAAGATTAGTTAATAATTGAAAGTTGTTGGAAGCAGTGTAGTGGGGATGCTGTTCGCCTTCACAGCTGCATGGGGTCTACCAGTGACAGATGGCTCAACCCATGTGGAGAAATTAGTGCCAGCATGGCCCTGTATAGTGTTGGATACTTGGTGTTGCTCAGGTTTTTTTCCCCCTCTCTCTTCAGTCATTCATTAGGTAATATGAACAGCATGGTTGTTACTTTCAGTTTGCATTTCTTCTTTTTTTTTTTTTTTTTTTAATTGTCATTACATTGGTGTTAAAAGATTTTGAAATGCTGAAGGATTAGTTACCTCTAATCTTAGAATGTGCTCTGTGTGCATAGTTTTATGTTATTCTCTTCCTGCTGCTCAACTGAAGAGTGTCCAGGTGATGCTGAGTGTTATTTTTAGATCTCTGCAAGGGTGTGGTAACCCACAGTGACTACAGTAATGTGCTAAAGGACAGCTTTGTACCATTTGTGGAGGATCCCATCAACCACAGGATAAATGAGAGATTCTACACAGTTTAAAAGGTTACTGGAGCTTTTGAAACATTTCATTTCTTAGACTCATGCTGTTGCAAAAGGTTCTTTACCAGTAGTAGATGGTGGATATCATAACAGATGTCAGCCCAATCTCAGCTGATTTAAGGATGCAGAAGGGATCAGCTTCAAAATCTGAGGATGCACTGAAGAGGTGATAGCTGGACAGATTGATAGATGAATAGATAGATGGATGGATGGAGTTTATTGATCCCATTCTGGGACATTTCAAATGTTACAGCAACAAGGCAATGGCATAAAGTACTAGATAAATTGAAAGCTATTACAAAAATATTGATGAGATATTTATAAGAGAACAAACTGTACAGGTTATGAAATAAACTCTGAATGCCTCTACTACTATGGCTCCTACGAAGTACACTAAGAACCTGGGTGTCATGGTTACAGTTATCCTTGTCTGACCACGCTGCCCGTGGTCACGCAACATGACCACGTGTCCTGGTCATGTTGCTTTACACTCTACAGCATGCAGAAAATAAGACCACACCCGACTGAACATGCAACACAACTCCTGGCAGAGGTCATGGTGATATCCCGACTCAGTTACTCCAGTGCCCTCCAAGATGGCCTTCCAGCTTGCACAATGAGACCCTAAAGGGCCGATGTCACACCTCTATTCATTGAGTTATACTCACTACCTGTTGCTGCCCAGATAAAACATAAGTTGCTGACACTCGTCCTCAAGGTGGTCTCTGAGTCTGGACCTGCCTACATGAACACAGTTGTAAAGGCTTACACCCCTTCTCACACTTGTGCTCATCACAAGAACATCGCCTGGCCTTGTCTTCTCTTCACACAAGGTGAACTCAGTCAACATTGTTCTCCCACATGTTTCAGTGGTGGAGCTACCAGTAGCTACAAGAACAGAGCCGTCTCTCACGTTCAAGGAGCTCTCTTCTTACGGGAATACCTTCTATCATCGCTGCGTCTTCTCTTTGACTTCCTAACCTGCACTTGAATCATGTCCTAGCTGAACTGACTTGTATGATGCAGTCAGCTGAATACTGATTTAACTGCACTCACTTTGTAACTTACTACATTACTGTGGCTTGATTGTATTTCCTCCGTTGTAAGTCACTTTGGATAAAAGCGTTGTTAGATATAATGTAATGTTACCAAAATATCAGTGTCAATATCAATAATGTCACGACTTTGGGTGGATTTTGGTGTGTTTTTTTTTCTTTGAAATCAATTTTCAGTCATCATAGTGGTTGCATTTGCAAAGTTCTTAAAATGGAGGCATAACTGCAGTAAGTGTTTGAATCTCTGCAATCATCCATCTCAGGATCAGGGATTCCCAGTCAGCTTGTGCACTGAGTTGAACTCCACTTGTCTAAGGGGAACACTGCAGCAGGTCAAATGCATCAAGGGGTTTCTAAAACGCTACAGGGTTAGCTTGACAGACCTTCACAGGGAAAGGTCTCTCCAATATCTCTACAAAATTGTAATCGCCCTTTCAAAACAACATGCAGTCTGATCTCTTGTACTTGAGTGATGTGTGGACTACGTTAGTAGCGCATGCATGTATCCATTCCCAAGTTTATAGAAAAACGACATATTCCGGTCTCTAGTTTGGTGAAGAATGTTTTAATTAGATTACATTCCCATGATTAGTTTGTTTTCATTGTGTACTTGCTGGTGACCTATCACTTTGTCCAATCAGAGCTGCCGGAGAACTGGACAGACACAAAGGAGACGCTGCTGGAGGGAATGGTGTTCAACGTGAAATACCTGGGCATGACTCTGGTGGGCCAGCCTAAAGGAGAGGACATGGCCTCAGCTGCCATTCACAGAATTGTTGCCACGGTGAGTCTCTGCTCAACTTACGATTCAAGCAGCCTTGCAATAAGTGCTATGATGTCAGCTATATTTTTGGCTGCATCTCATTGCCACTGTTTGTTCAAACTAAACATCACACAGTCCTTATTTTTTTATTTTCTTTTGACATTACTAAAAGTTGTTGCAAAAAAGACTTGCGCTGTAACGACAAGCATGTTTATTAATAGGTGAGAACTGAAGACTCAAACTGCACTGATGCTTTTTATAGAAATTCTCTTGTGGATGCGTAAAGCTGCAGCCTCAAACTGCAATGCACGTTATCTGAATTTAGACTGTGTCCTCATTATTATCATGGCCCAGGACAATATTTTGTCACAATGGTCGTGTTTTGACAAGCAATGAAGGATGGTATTGAATCTGAACATAAATTAATACTTAGAGCATTGTGCTCACAGTGATAGTCGTCCAGTTTCTATTCATGAGCAAGTATAGTTTTTCAGTTTGGTATGCAAGGCAGACTTTCAAGTTGTTTCTAGGGAAAGGTGTTGATTTACAAGTTATGTGAAATATCTATCTGACTATTTTCTTTTAAACCAAGCAATGAATAGAGATGCAGTAGTTCCTGCAGAGAGATTAAATTTGCAATACCACTGTATTGTAATAGCTGCTGTGACTTCCATTTCCCAGTACAATCCAAGCTTGTTTTGCATACAGATGCTGGGAGTTGCAGTCTGACACTAACCTGTCACCATTTATTTGAAGGCTGTCAGGTTTGTCAGGCAGCTCAGATGTTGGCACCACATTAGAAAACATCAGCCCAGCAACAACACGTAGGCAAAAATAGGTAACTTGAATATTCCACCCTCACATTTCTTGATGTTTGTTTTAACAAGACTGCTTTTGCAACCACAAACAGATTAGTTTCAAGACTTTTCAGACATTGTATTGTTTTATGAATGCAGACATGTACACTTCATTCATGTTCCTATTTAGAATTTCCTTTCATGTTCACAGTGATGCAGATGTACAGTTCGCTGGTTCTGCTCTCTAGAGCTCAAGCTTAACCTAATTGCTGGATTAAAATTCAATTGACTTACACAGAGGCAATAAGAGAAACTCTGTTGTCTCTGTCTGTTCCCTTGGAAACCAATCAACCTGAATATAAGAAAGTGAATTTATTTTTGATTTTTTCATTTGTGACATGCTTCAGCCAGACACGATAAGACAAGACAGAGGGACCAAACATATAGAGAAAAACTGAACTTGGCATATCTCAAGCTGACAGATTGTTTTTTTGCCTGGTGGCATTACTCTTGTGACATGAAGGCAGAAATCGTGGTAGTTTCCACATGAATGAGTTATTGTACAGTGACACAGTCAGCTACTGTACAGCAGTCTTCCCTCCTTTTTGAAATGTAATTTTGCCATATGAGAAGGATTTCAATATAAGTCAAATCTACTGCTCTGCGTTGGCATCTCCAGAGGTTTGCTTCCCCACAGCCAGCCATGACACCATTCCTTGTCCTTGAGAAGTCCTAGTTTTAAAAAAAAAAAATACCGCTAATGTTTATATGTTATCTCTCCATCATTAGTCTTCACATAAAGTCTTATGAATATTTGAACTTTTACATATTTTGACGATAAACAGACATTCGTGAAATCATTTCATTGCACCCTTCTCCCTTTTTCCCTTTCTGTGATGGTTCAATCACTCCTCAGATTCTTATCCTGTCATCACTTGAGTGTGACACTAAGCTCCTCTCATTTGCAATTTAGTAAAGAGGTTGCTGCCATTGTCAACAGGCATTCTTACAGACCACAAGATCAGCACTATGCCTGTATTTGCTGAAAGACCAGATGGCACAAAGCAGCAGGGAGAGTCAGTGGCTGCCAGCCCGACCTCGAGTGCTCATTCTGGGCCACACGTTGCAGCGTTCCTTCCCCCATTCTGTCGGCCTTTATAAATTCCACAGCACATTTCTAGGGCAAAAGGCGGCTCCTTGATGTTGCTCAGGAGTGTGTCGTAGAGTGTTCATGATTAAGATCATTTCGTATTTATGTCAGGCTGATGGGCTAGCACTGCATGCACCTGAGGCAAGATACTCTCCATCTGGTTTTGAACGCGTCTCTTTTTATATTTCAACGTTCACAGGCCAGAGCCAGTGCTAAGAAGTTTCGGAAAGTAATGCTGACAGTCTCACCAAAAGGCATCATCATCACAGACACGGAGACTTCAGACCTCATAGAGAACGTCTCCATATACAGGTACGTTTGAAGACGCTACAGGCAGCTCTGGCTTGAGCATCTACGTCCATAACAAGAACAAGAACTGTGATGCTGATTATATTTCTTTAAGGGCTCCCTCTATGGAAACATCTAGAACATAAAGCTGGGAAATTAAATACATGGTGATATTTTTGGGCTGGATTATAATCGACAGACTTAATCTCACTTCTTCCTTCATGTTTAGTCAAACCTGTTAGATTTGTTTAGCAAGTGGGTGCAGTAAAAAAAAAACAAGTGTATAAAACTCAAAATTCTTATAATAGCCTTTATTTTCAAAGAAATAAATGCATTGAGAACACTTTCTGTACATTCTGTTCCAAATCAAATCATGAAGCAACGTTTTCAATTTGTTTCTGTTAACTGTTTATTTCTATAGAAAGCGGAGACAAAGACAGAAAATAGCAGCGTCTGAATTTTTCTCTCTAAACTGAAACATTTACGACTGAGAAAAGCTCGAAGACTTAGCTTTCCTGTGGAACACTGAACCCCTGTTTCTGGGAAGTGTTTCACATTTGTGAGTCAAGTGAGCACTCATTCAAGAACTCCTCCGCGTTTCTTGGTTTTACTTCAGAAACAGTCTTCTCACTGTCCCTCCTCATGTCTCCTGTTGGATCCATGATGCCAATCTTGTTGGTCTGGAACCAACATGCGGCTGCTGACTGGCGTGTTTGGGGTCGTTGTCTTGTTGAAACACCCATTTCAACAGCATTTCCTCTTCAGCGTAAGGCAGCATGACCTCTTCAGATATTTAGATGTCTATAAACCAGTCATAGGCAACTAATCGAAACTTAATCAAAACCAACATTCGAAACCAATAATGCATGTAATCTTGTTCATGTCAGTTATTTCTCTTTGAAATATTAATTAAATGACAATATATAGTTAAACTCTGTGCTTCCTTTTACTTTTATTTTTTTAAATCAGAGATATGTGCTCTTTCAGCAAAAACTTGTCTGATTAATCTTATCCATGTTCCCTGGTATGTGATAAATAGGCCTGACACCATAGTATGAGAGACATTCTCAGATCAGGACCACCATCCTTCACCGTCTTTAGTGTTTTCTGTCTTGAACTCAGTGTTTGACTGTCGCCTGATCCAAAAAGAACAATTTTGAATATTCATCAGCCAACAAAATTTCCCTATATTTTCTCTTTAGGCTTATATTCTTTGGCAGATTGTAATCTCTTCAGCAAATGTTGTTTCTTCAACAGTGGCACTTTGCAGGTGCTCTTTATGTCTCCTAGTAGCTCCACTACTCACAGGTAACTCTAGATCTTCTTTGATCTCCCTGAAGCTGATCTTTTTTTTTTCTTTTTTTCTTTTGCATTTTGGCTTTTTTTTTTTTACTCTTCAATCTATTCGAATGGTAGTTTGTTAGTTTTCTTCCATGTCTCTGGTTGCTGTTTTAAAGCGTTTGAGAGGGTTTTAAGCCTCATTTTCTGCATGTGTTTATATGTTTTCCCTTCTGCAATTGACTTTTTAATCAAACGCTGTTCTTCAGTATCTGGAACAACCCTTTTTACTCAGATTTTCAGTGAAATGTACAATAAATATCACTTACAACAACTGCTGCCTTCATCCTTAAACAAAGCCCACCTGTTTGACACAGAATGAATGACCTCAGTAATTGCTGGGAGTTGCAACTTCACACTGCTATTTGTTTGTTTGTTTATTTATTTATTTATTGAACAGTCTAATATTAACCTTTCTTCACTTTCTGTAAAAAAAAAAAACAGTAAATAGTCACAAATAGGAAAAAAAAAAGGTTGGATTTGGAATAGAATGCCCAGAGTTCCCAGTGTATTTGCATGTTTGGAAATTAAAGCTATTATAAGAATTTTGACATTTAGTTTTTTCAAAACCTTAAGGGTAAGGGTAAGGATGGTTGGTTAAATGGGCTGGTCTTATTTAATGTTGGAAGAGGATCCAGACAAGTCCATGTAAAGTGTCATGAAACACTTTTCAGGTTTTCAGATTGGATTGTGTTTTAGCTCAATATATAAGTTGTGAGATTTACATATAAAGGAGGTGACAATAGGATTTGAGGTTCACAGTTTGTCAATTTGTTATGCTAATCTGTCGTTATTTAACTATGCAGAGGTAAAAGCAGATTTAAACTTTATGGGACCTTTTAACAGACACTGTCCAATGACACGTTTACAGCTGAACTATCATACCTTAGTGGTAGCCTGACGTCTGTGTCTGTCTGCTTGGATGCCCCCCCACCACCACCAATAAATAAATAAATACAAAATATTATACTTTATTGCTTTGTTGTATTTAATGATGTATTCCTGCAATAAGCTGAACATATGTTAAAAAGAGCTGTCCAACCATGCATGCTGCAGCCAAGGCAAAATCCTGGGTTCCAGATCCAACTTGACATTAAAACTTAATGACATTTTTAGTTGGGACATGCAGGGCTGCAAGATGGTCTGTTGCTTTTTGGGGAATCCTGCTAATTAATGAGAAAACAAATCATGCCAACAACACTTCTAAGTAGATGCCATGATGATGGCTCACAATATTATATTTCCAGGTTGCCCATGCTTAGTTAATGGGATACAAAATCAAACGATGCAAAAACTCCACTCTGGACTAAAGCGTCCATCCCTTCGTTTTCTATACCTGCCTCATCCTGTCTAGGGTCTTAAGGGTCTCGTCTAGGGGCTGGGGCTGGAGAGAATCCAAGCTGTGACAGAGTTGACATAGAGACAGAAAAGTCAAACAACCATAAACAGTCACAGTCAAATACAACATAGTCAATTTAGAAATCCACTGTGACCAGACAAAATATGCCAACATGACATCTTTCATCTCCGTCCAAAAATGATCTCAGGTTAATCCTGAGAAGAGGGGGAAATGAATTAGGAACCAAAGAGTGGGGATGGACCTCAACAAATTATAAATAAACAATTCAGCTCATGAATATTCATGTTACATACTTGTTAAAATATTTATAGAAATGATAATATGGTAAAGGCCGTGCATAAAATGTAGCACAAAGTACCACATAAAGGGTTTCTGAGCATGCACCATACACAAGAATAAATGAAGTAAGATCATTTTTTTAAAAAGGAAAAAAGAAAAAAGAAAGCGTGCAACAGAATGAATAAGCGCAATTAACCGAGATCTTTGTCTGCTTGTAAGGGATCTTCACTGTCAAAAAACTCAAAGTGAACACCAAAAATAATTGTTCCCTCCCATCCAAAACGGTGGTCATGAACAGCCTGAGATAATCAGCTAACTGTCCTGGATTTTCTTCCTGGATTTGACGACATCACCATGAAATGTTTTTTTTTTTTTTACAAAATATTTTCCTAAAATCCACTTTGGCAAAGCCTCAAACCAAGAACTAGCAGCTGCTTCATACTGCACTATTTCCAACTGATCAGCGACGTGCACTGGGTTATTATAGAAGTGGCTCCCAAAAGAAACAGGAGCTAAAGGTGAGTTTGAGTCTGATGTCTCAGATGTCAGAGCGACAGATAATGGCCAAGTGGAATGTGTTCTAAGAACCTGAATGAAAGAATTGATGACGACCAAATGTCTGAACAAAATTTGCAGAGCACCTGAGTAACAGATGCTGCCCAAACCCACACATGCTTTTCATAGATGATCACCATTTCTGAGAGGAATTGTATAAATTTCAGTTATACGATCAAATAATAATTAAAGAAATGTAAATTTTATTTTTTGGTAGACACAAGATAGTATGGTGAATTAAAACATTGAAGTGACTGTGATACACACCTTCCTCTGCTGATCAAGACTGTCAGAATAAAATTAAAAAAAGCAGACAAAAGATGCAAAGGTTTGTGAGTTCAGGCGTTGGTGACAGCTGGTTGGCCTCAGAGCGAGATAGCTGTGAATTGGGATGTCTTTGGCTGAGTTCCCCCCTTGGATAGTGCCCTGCAGTGTAGGCTGGACCTTGTGTCACTGAGGATTACAGCGAGTGTGGTAACAGAACAGGCTGCGATAAAGACTGCGAATGTGTGTGCACGTGGATGGATGTATTTGTTTAGCGTATAGGTCTGCATCTTCTCTGATCCACCTTATCAGCGGAAACACACCACAGGCCCGGGGTACCAGCTCAATTCTTGATCTCCTTCTCTCTGCTTATCGTCCCCTCCTCTCCTTCCCCCTTTCTTTGTGCTCTTTTTTTTCTCTCCCCTCATATTATCATAGCTCTTAAGTCAAAGAGGGCGACATGTAATTGCTCACTTTGAAACCCTCCCTTCTGCTCTTTGCTGACACTTCAGAGTACTGATACAGCAGAGGGGCCACACGCAGTGCTTGAGTCGACTTTGTTCTCTAAGAAGCGCCGCCCCCACCTTGCTGAAGCACGTGCACTGTCCCCCCCCCCACACACATACACACACACACACACACACACACACACCCCACCACCACCACCATCTTGTATCTTTGTATTTTTTCATGCATAATCCATTTGAGGCCAAAGACAGGAAGTGGAGCGAGAACTGTGTGATTGTGGAAAAAGAATATTGGGTTTATTACGCGTTAAACAACAAAAGGATAAAATCCTTGGATACACAGATGGGTGTATGTGTTTGTGTGTCTGATGTGTCAACACAATGGTGGATCTATGGGCATGCTCTTACACATTATGTCTATATGTAAATTTGGGTGTTTGTAGAGTTAATTTCTTATTCCCTCTTTGTGGAAGCGGGGTTGTGTCCCCTCAGGGGAAGGGGTGGAGGGGGTACAAAGCAGACATCAAGGCATTGTGCAATGCACTGGAAATGAGAGCCCCACACCCTTGAGCCTCCCATCCATCCGCACCCACCCACTACATGTGTGAATCTTTGCGCGCTTCACAATTTTATTTGATTGATTTACAGTCAGTGGGATCAGCCTGAATTCCTTTATTATTCAAGAATCAGACAGCTATCGCTTATGTATAAAGCTACAGATGTTTATCCTTCACCTGCTGCTTAAATAAAATGAAAAACAGAGTAGCTATTTATTACATGCACTATTTGTAGTTTTCCTCCAACAATTATTGAATTTTTTTAAAGCTCTGACCTTCAGTTTCCTTTTACTTTTGTAGCAAATATAGTCAACATAGTTATTTTTTGACCACTCAACAGTAAAAAAGAAAAAAGACAAACAAAAAACATCAATAAAGAATTTACAGTTTCTTCAAATTGTAGTTCAAATCCACTCTGAGTCAATAGAAATCCGATGCATAAAGTTTTTTGTGCCTCTAGGTACAAAGTTGCAGATCACAGAAAAGTTGCATAAGCAATTTTCCACGCTCATGTTTGGATTTATTAAAAGTGAAATGAATGTGAGAATGTACACACTTTTCTGAGGTTTTGCTGTTGGCAACACTTGGAGGAGATGCAGTGAAGTTCCAGACATTAGGAATCATTTCCAAGTATCTGCATCCTCCACCACAACTCAATTCAGTGCCAGATATATACGGTGAATTAAAATCTAAAATCTGGGAAGTATAGCCCTGAATCAGAGAGGCAAAACTCCAAGATATCAAATTTTGTCAACGAGACTTCAATCGTTATTTACAATCTTTTGCAGATTCGGGAAGTTCCTTTTCGGGTTTTGATCCATAATATATCTCATACTAACGTGATGCAGTAGTCTATAGACGGCATCTCTCATTTTTCAATCATTAAATAATTTACTTAACGTAGACACATGAGCCTTAGGGTAACAATTTCTCAATAAAACAATTAGAGTATATAAAATTATGTGCAAAATGATGCATCACACAGCTTTGGCAGAATCAGAAGGCAACAGGCTTTATGGACCACAGTGATTTGTTGCTCCATCATCATGGTCTCCAGATCACCAGAGCTTACGGAGATAACGGTGCATTCACACGTATGTGTATGCAAGCTCTATGAGGTCTTTCATAATATGGTTTCCTCTTCAAAATCCGTGGCCATAGATGAGGGCTGGTACATAGATTTACTGTTAAATATACATTATTTGGTGCTAGATTCCTTCACATATTATCATCACTTAATGTACGTTAACCCAACACTGGAAACAGTTATTGTAACGTCTTCCTGTTCTTTGTTTTCTTTATACACCTTTTTAACACCTTGATATACCTACCTTTCCTACACTTGTATCTTATGGTAATTAAATGTAGTTTATCACGTTAACTATGCAACTTTCTTGTTCTGTTGCAGCCAGAAAATTGCTAATTAACAGTCCTATAATTGCTCAGAAGCTGCAGAGGTTCAGTTCTGTTCTTTATCTTCATCAGTGTAAAGTTCTCCGTGTCCTTGTCAAGATGTGTCTTACAGTCAAGAAATGTTGACACCTCTATAAGCCACCCATTAGAGGATGCGGGATCAGCTTCTACCCATGGCATTTTCAGTGTCAGTGTGATATTTTATTCAGCAGTCTTCACGGACATTCGGTTCTCGATAACACAATAACAGCGCATCTCATTTGCAGCATGAGATGCTTTGACTGCGTTATCATGGGCTTAATCTTCCAACATGAGCGCGCATGCCCTGTGGTGCTGCTGCATGTCTTAACTTTCAGCAGAGATTAGGTCAGAGACTTTACCACAAGAGGAGAATAAATGATTTTCTACCATGTTGTATTAGCAATATTAAACATTTAAATAGTTCTCCGGAAGCTGTTTCAACCAAATTCAGTCTTAAAGACAAAGTACTACTTTATGTACTCCATTGTGTGTGTGTGTGTGTGTGTGTGTGTTATTTAATTACTTGGCAGTTGTACAGTAAGTGAAGATGCTTCAGTTTGAGTAATGCAATCGGTTACTGGAACAGCAGACAAATAGCTTATTTGATTTTGAGTGTTCACTGCCTTCAGAGGCTTTAATTTAGGTTAAAATATAAAGTTTATCTTTATCTTGGTCCTGAAAGCCAGTGCAGTCTTCCGTGTGATTTTGTCATTTGTTGAAATCACGCAGACATGGATGATTCGCCCAGTGAGGAGAATTTTGCAAGGGTGCTGAGCCTCCATCTGGACTCGTGTCACTGATTCATATTCTCACAAGAGCTTTCAGTGACCAACCAGCATATCAATAAGAAAGACAAGAGAGGCGGAGAGCTGGAGCTGTGACTGACACTTCACCTGGTAATGACGCACGCTGCTCGAACATGCTGTTCGATTGAGGAGCTCTGAAGTGAGGGCTGCTCATGAACATTCATGAAAATATTTTTGTCATTTTCTCATATATGTGTATATGTATTTGTATATATATATATATAAATCTTTTCAGTTACTTCACGTCAAAAGCAAATTGTGTATTTCTTTTGACATCATTGCACTCAATGGCTTTTTGAAAGCAGAACAGCAGTTGTAGATTTGGGGGATTTTATTCACTTCATGCTGAAAGTTTGAGGCTTTGATGTGTGAAGTTCTGTTGAGGCTTTGTTCTGTAAATATTTAAATATATTTTCAATGCTATTCCCCACCGTCTCAGGAGTGCCGGTGCTCTACACTGTGAGGAGATCAAAGGCTTACAGTCCAGAGAGCTCCTTTGGAGATATGATGCAGGCTGACAGCTCAGCTTCTGTTGTTCAAGCTCAGTGTGATACTGTCAATTATTTTTTTTTTGTGTGTGTTTATATTTCAAGCTCAAGGTCTCCACTCTGAATATGATCCATTACGTTGTCACCTCAGTGTCAGTCATTAATCTTCTGTTTTGTTTTGTTTTTTTGTAACCAGTGAAATAAAATCTTCGTTCATATATACTGTTGACATATTCATATCCTGACTTTTCCTAATTTAAAGGCAGGGTAAGGAATTATGTGAATATGTCATGGGGCATGATATCAACAGTTGTCATCCAGAAATGCCTTATCTGCCTTTTATTAACCACTAGATGTCACTATATTGCATACGAACATCCAAAAGTAAATCTGAAATCAGTGAATTTCCGTAGGAAGTTAGTTAAAACTAGATTCTATCTCAATAAGTTACCGAAGGATTTTTTTTTTTCCAATCTTAAATAGGTCAAGTCCCTCGGCCTTATTTTTATGCAATTACAGCTCAAATATAAGTTAGAGTGCGGGTAGAGCTACGTGTCCTGGGTATTGCTATGTGGGTCACACATTAGCGTTGCAAACTAGCAAACAATCTGAGTGAGATGTGAGCACCAATCATTTCCTGCTTGTTAGTGGAGCTAATAAACTACTTAATTTTTAGTTTAGCTGCCCCTTTGCTTTGAAGTGGGTCTACAAATACCATCTCTCCATAAAAACATTTTTTTAAAATGTAATGAAGCCATATTAAACGATGATCTGATTGCTTTCATCTGGTGTCATCCTTTAGTGATCATGATAATGATATGCACTCACGCTTCAGGATTTTGCTGAAAGAAAACGGACGTCAGCTCCTGGATTTCTGTATTTAGCAAAAAAAAAAGGTCAATTGCATCGCTAACTCTGGCACATTTACACATCTTTTTAAAATAAGAAACATGAGGCACACTTCTTTTTCAGGCTCATCTCAGGTATAAACCTATGGCATTCCTGCATCGTTATAATAGCCCTCATAAAATCTAACAAAGCAAATCCAGGGTCTCAGCAGGTCTTTAGAAATTGCTGAGGGGGAGAAAAATGGCTTGGTTACCTTTGTCTAGTTTGGTTTTTGATAATATATGTGTGACTGAATCTGCAGACAATTGGATCTGAAAAGCTTTTATTAGATCTTGAAGAGATTCAGCGTGACTGCTGGAAATGAGGCCTCGAGTGCAAGACAGTCACATTGGAGATCAATTTGTAACACAAGACCTCCCATTTCCTATTGGCAATAGAAAGCAGATATTTCACCAAAACTTACCCCCACTATCCAAGAATACTTTGGTTGCTAAGAGCTGCCAATATATTATGTAACTGTCAAGGAGTTATTTCTGAACAATTTTCCTCAACTGTTCAGCTTCATTTATTTCATGCTTGCTCCTGGAAGACACATTTCTCCTTTATAATATGCAAAAACTGCACAATGCTGTTGATTCCGTTATTTACTGAAAGCTTTGTATATGCACTATCATCACACTTATTTTAACCTCTGAACCGTGCATGGAAACTCTTGATTAGTGTTTTATCACAAGCAGTTTTTTGAGTAATACATTCTTTTTCCAAAAGATGAAGCATTTCTTGTGGCTGTCGCTGCAGCCCATTGGTCCGCTCCATCATTCTCAGCAACGGGACTTAATCAACATGATATTCATAACTGCCACACTCGTGCTGTGATTGCTGTGCTTATGCATATACAAGAAGCACGGCACAATAGCAGATTCATTACTTAAAGTGACATGCATGAGTGAGGGTTTATTAGCAATTCAAGCTGGCAGCTAATGTGCACATGTTGTCCTTTTATTCTGTATGATACATAATGGTGTTTGACTTGGAGCATTAGTCAAACAAATCAGTTCCTGTCTGGGGAAATTGACCAAACATCCTAAATTGAGACAAATGTGAATTAACATAAGTTTTCCCCTTTCTGTTCTGCCCTGCTTTTTCTTCCAGAATCTCGTACTGCACAGCAGATAAAACTCAGGATAAGGTCTTTGCATATGTTGCTCAGAGTCAGTTCAACGAGACCCTCGAATGCCATGCGTTTCTCTGCCAAAAAAGAAAAATTGTAAGTACCTGCATCCACTTGTCTCCATATCTACATACATGTATATTTGGGTCTGTATTTAAAAAAAATTCCTTGGTTTGACTAACTGAGCTGTAAGCAGCAGGATTGCGTTAGTTGAGATGGTGTATGGCTCCCTCTTGTGGCTGTGACATTAATAGACCCTTAAAGCTTTAATATATGGACTTTAAGTAAAGTGTTCTTTTTTTTACTAAAGCGTAATGATAATTCAAGGTTCTGTTTTATATTTTAGTGTTTTTTGTTGCTGTGATATCCTGTTTGTCCCTCTCCAGGCTCAGGCTGTGACTCTAACGGTAGCCCAGGCCTTTAAAATAGCTCTAGATCTTTGGGAGATTGCTCAGGAAGGTATGTCCCAGGACAATGGCATAATCCATTTAGTGCAAGACTGAATTTGCAGTGAACCCTGTTGGGTTTCAATCTCACTGGGAAAGAAAATGAGTTGGGTTTTTGGGAATATTTTGTCTCTTCACAGACAAAAGCAAGAAAGCAAGAACCTGCTGTTCCTGTGCAGCCAGCAATGGGCAGACAGAAACAACAGGCACACAGTGTGTTCCAGCTGGTAAGATAATTTCATTTTGTCCTCATCCATATTCAGGCTTCTGCAAGAACAACCAGAGACGCGATTCTACCAATGATCGGTGCAACCTTGAACTGAGCTGAACACAGCAAAAATGTTTACGAGATTACTGCTCAAAGACAAGTCAGCTAAACTAAAGATGTATCATTAAAACTATCAAGTTTACTCTAATTGAAGGGGCTATTTTTTAGCTGTGAGTTTTGGGTTCGTACCTAAATTAGAGTGACTTTCCTGTAAGATTTCTTAAAACCACGATATTTAATTTTTAAAGTTGTTTTTTTCACGACTGACTCGACAAGGAAACGTCCTCTTTCAACTATTAATTATTGTAAGCTAAGCAAACTGAATTATCTGTAAGTTTCATCTAATATATACTGTCAAGACAAGAAAGTACTCTTGCTAAAACTATTCTCTTAGCTCAGAAAATTTTAATCTCAACTGCTCGTTATTCAGTCAACCCTTGAGGTTTAAATTAAAGATTAAGGACTTTGATATTTAGAAGGAATTTCACTTTTAAGAGGCTGTTTTAATTATAACAGCCTACATAGAATAAAAGGATGGAGATAACAATGAGGCGAAGGATTATTTCATGTTGAGTAGCTGAAGAGTAAAAAAAATCGACCACTACATAAAAAGATTACAATCATCGGATTAGTATTGTGAAATTGACAACTGCAGTAGTCTGAGGCAGTAATTAGATTGAGATTCTGAGTGAGTACTTGCATCCTCACAGGAGCATGTTCTCCCAGTCTGCTTTCACACACACAAGTCCAACATTTTCCACCACGGCCAACTAAGTTTATAAAAAGCAGCTCAGTGGTAAAATCTCTTTTTTCATATTTTTATTTTTTATTTTTTACTGTTTTGAGAGTAAAAAGCTTTGAAATAGTCCCATTCACTGAGGACAGCTTCTGTTTGTGCTTTAAAGGCACATTATGTAACCGTACCACAACAGACCAGATGGGGGAATCATATCAAATGTCCATGTTAATGTGTCCTCCCTACGCTATGACTTTCACAACATCACGGTACAGTTTAGTTTTTTTTATTTTAGATTTTTTTTTTTAGTTCGAGCTCACACAAGAAATAATCCATGATTTCATATTCACATTCCAGAATCACTAAAATATACATAGAGTCCAATAATATAGACATACCAATATTTTTATTATCTCTATAATGGTAATAATAACAATAAACATGATACCAGTAATAATTTTGTCATCAAGATATATACATCCATACACATATACGTTTGCACCCATAAAGATACATCTACATCTATGTATATATACATATATCTACCTGCATACCTACACACACACACACTGATTCTCTTGTACAACTACTATCATGATAGCATAGGTATCTTTCCCTATAATTGCTCATTTTCTTTCACTCTGTGTGTTTTGAGAAGTTTTCCACTTGCCATGAACTTATAACCATAGCACTGACTTTCAGCTCGACTACATGATTGAAGTTTGCGGTTTGTCCCCGCCCATCAGCGCAGTAACTTCAGTGGCTCTTTCATGAACACAGCAGATCTATGTGTTCAGTTAGACATTAAAGAAACTTTGTTTAATCGACTTAAACATTTTAAAGCTACCATATGTATTAATTCCACTTCTGACCACATGGCGACTAGGGATGGGACATGATTTTCGAATAGTCGAATATTCGTGACGCGTTGGAATAAAGAATAGTAATTTCGAATGCAGTTTTGGCTTACGTTGCTTTCCACTAAAAAAAAAAAAAAAAAAAAAAAAAAAAAAAAAAGAAAAAGAAAAAAAACTTAAGGCCTTTCCTAGTTCCCAACCTAAAACAACTCCAAAAAACCCCCCCCTACAAAGTTCAATGGAACCAA
>JBAMYA010011375.1:0-17517 GCA_037176975.1 Arrhamphus sclerolepis | reverse complement strand
GCTCTCTATCTGTTCACCTCTGATGTCCCTGCCTCCTTCATGCCCTCTGACTTTGGCTTCCCTTCTGCTACGCTCCTCTTCTTACATTTTATAAATGACCCTTTAGCTGGTTAAAGTGTTCAGCTGCTATAGATATGCAGCCAGGCGTGCTCTGCAGCTCCGTGGTAGTGTCATTTCACAGTGTGTTACTCTAGGTCTCTATACCAGCAAACTAATGAGGATATTAATGTATGTCTAGCATCTCTGCTATTTCTTATGAGCAGAACTACGGTACCAGCCTGCCAGTCTTAGTACTGATCTTTAATTCATGTAGGGAGTTATATAGCTTTCTCAGATGCTGTCAGTAAAGTGTTTCTTTGGAAGATGTGGTCAATTGCTGCTGTAACAAATACTGTCTTTCCCCAGCTTTCTGTTGGCACATGTGTGCACAAATACATCATCCCAATTTCTTTGCCAGGATTATTCTAAGGCACTGGTGTCAGACTGGTATCACAACAACCAACGGAGTGTGAAAGAGAAAGTTTGCTCTTGTGACTTTTTTAGCCTCTGCATTGATGCAAGAACTACTTATAATCAAATCTTCTGTATATTATTGGGTTTTAAGCTTTTCAGCACTCATTTTGTACCTGCTGTTCGAAAAACTATATCTGTGTGGATCCATTTGTGGATTGTAGAGAGATTTGGCACAGCTTTCTGTGTTTATGTGAGTGGAAGCTAGGGGGCGTGGAGCTTGACTTACTGAACCTGGAGGTGACAGACCCACACACTTGCGTGCAAACACACAAATATGGCAGCATGCTGAATCCGCCCACATGTAATGATTTCCATATGGTCACGTTTCCTAGAAAAACAAACTAAAACACCTACATGCTCATACCTAATTATTTGGGCTGCAAACTACAGTCTGTTTTGGGTCAGTGACATTTGAAGAAGGAAAGTTAACTCATCACCACCCTCATAACTCATACAGACTGAACAGTGGCGCATTATGTTCAGTTTTATCGAGGGTAATAAATCATTGCGGCTGAAGTCTTGGTTTGTGGGACACACACCAGTGACTAACTCGTTAATCCACAAATATACACATATAGTACTCTAATATATTAGGTCACTTCCTTAAAAGGCAGTAGGTTTCCTTTTAAATGATCTTTGAATTCCCTCTTTAGCAAAAATGCACAGAGCTGAATTGTCTTATATCAAAATAACGAATCCAGACAAATTCATGCTCATTTTCTCTTGAAAACTTACAGTCATTCAAACTGGAAATTGGTATGACTAAGTCAAAAAAGTGCACCATATCAACAGCAACACAAGTTTCAATCTGTTACTTTTGAGTAGTAATCGTTCCTGATTGAAACCACTAACTTCTTCTTAAACTCAACTGGTCATTACAATAATCTGTGACACTATAATGCTTCTGTCTTTTGTTTCAGGATGTGTCTAGAAAGCTAACTTTCTTTTACTTAGAAAAGAAAAAGTTTTAGTTGATGGTGTATTTAAACAAAAACAAAAAAAAGTTATTTTAAATGAAACTCTATATCAGTTAAGAGAGGGAAGTCAAAGAGAATATATGTCAGAAGACACCATAAGGACCCTCAGCCAAAGTCTGTCACATGTCTCAGCTACAACTGTGGTGGGAGTGGAGGATGTGGGTGCATACTGTGGTAAGACGTTGGGAGTGCTCTTGGCATTCTGTATATTTAACACTTATCCAGACCTTATAAATTTCTGCATGTGGCTGTCAAACCAACTCTCTAGTGGTTTTAAAGAAGGGTATGATGTTTAGTATAATAAGTATGTTCATCTGAGACCCTATATTTCAACTCGCTGTCCTGGCATTTATATAAGAATTTTATAAGCAAAAAAAAAAAGAATCTCTCTGATTTTTGATACTAATTTTGTTTGGTTTCTTTTTAATAGTCACAGGTTTTAGATGCCTTTTTCTTAAATGAATATATTTCAATGAATATTTTAATGAATAGAATTAAATGATTATATTTACTGTTTTTGAAGTGCTTTAAACAGTGATATAAGTCACAATGTACGTGATTCATAATATAATCATAATTCATACATAAAAGTCAGCATTGCAGAGGAAAAAAGAAAAAGAGCAGTTCTGACCCCAATGTTTCTTTTTGCAGTCAGTGAGATGTTAGCTTTGATACCTTTTGCAAAAGCAAAGATGATAGTTGCGAACTAGGTACAGTTTATCTTTCAGTAAGTTATTAAATTGGATCACTGTTTGAATCTAATAAGAATACAAATATCTATTAGATAAATGTCATACTAGTTCCACTAAAGTTAGCATAGATGGATCCAAAATTTATTTGCTTTTAGTACCATTCCAAAGGAATAAAAAAAAAAAGAAGACGAAGCACAGTAGCAACTGGAAATAAGTTTAAGATATTTTTCTTTGGGTGTTTTACTCGTTCAGAAGTCACACTGGCAGGTGTAGTACTCGCCCTTGGCTGCACCCACAAGCTACTCCAAGGCCTCATATCAGTAAAGGGTCTGAAAAAGGTTCAATCTTTTAAGGAGTCACAAACTTTCATTGCCGAGAATTATTATCCAAAGAAGGTTTACAAGCTAAAATCAGCTTTCCTGCCAAGTATTATCATTAAACTTTCCAAAAGAAAGTAGGAAGCTGCAGTGGACAGATTGATTTAAAGTGCTGGGTGAATGTCAAGAGGCTGAAGGTTATTTCAGGTCCACCGTATGTTAGTTCAATGGGCTGAACAGCCTGTAAACATAGTAACAGAGCATCTGTTGTTAGGTTTGAAGCCACTGTCTCTATGGTGACAGGATGTGAGGTAATTGTTTTGTCTTTGCCTTTATTGAAGACAGTTTTGTGATTGATTACAGTGAATTTGTAAATACTTCACATAAACGCTTACGAGTAAATAAAAGAAAAGGCATATTTATCTTTTGACTTTCGTCAACAATCACGATCACAGTGTTTCACATCCCTGGGGTCAAATACATAAACTTCTGCTCTGTGTATTTATAGTTTTGTTTTATAATTATTTATTCAACATCCATTTCATGAATTTTACGCAAATGTTTCTTTTTTGTTTTGTTATTCATTGTGAATGGATACAGACCTACTTAGTATTTTGCATTTAATAGTTTGTGAAGTAGTGAGAATTAAATCTATTTTTAGAGGTCTTAGCTCTGGGATGACAAACAATAAAACATCCATCCATCCATCCATTATCTATACCCGCTTTGTCCTGTGCAGGGTCACGGGGGTCGGCTGGAGCCTATCCCAGCTCACTTTGGGCAAAAGGCAGTGAGAATAAAACATGTTGGATGGAAAATAGAAATACTGTACAATCATATTTAGAGCAATGAAACATGCAGAAGTAAAAAGTGGAATACATGAGCATGAGGCTAAAACCTGCAAGAAAGCATCACTGGTGTAAAGGGAAGACCAGCAACTGTTCCTAGAGCAGCTTATACAGCCCTGCATGGATATTTTTTAGGCTCGAGAAGATGATTTACAGTTGAATTATGGCATGTTGTCCTATTATTGATAGAACCTTTGAAAGCCAAAAGAGATTAACCAACATTTATTCTCGAGTACACAGTATTTGGCCCAAGTGCTCAAAAAAACCAGTCTGTATGCATGGTCTGTAATTTGCACGTTCTCACTGCTTCTGCCTTTATAAATGATGGCTTGTCTGAATGCATCATTTAAGCATGCAGCCCCAGGTTGTAGCATCCTGCCTTGTCACACTGTGCTTGCTACTAACATCTATTCAGTGTATCCCAGGGGCCTTGGTACAGGGACAATCGCCCCTGATTTCCTGGAATAATTTCCTCCTCGGTTTTGAAGTATTTTGTATTCTTCTGCATTCATTTGAATTTTTTTTTGTCTGTCTTTTGTGTTTGTGTGTGTAAAAGCTTCTAATGACTTCTGTTTTTTGTAATGTAGTTTCATATGAAAAATGTTTTGCTTTGTTCATAGGTAAGTAAGCATCTTTGATGTGCAGTAGTGAAGCATGCAAAAGTATGCGTTTAGTTCTGTTTCCATTGCGCAATACCATCATGGTATGGTCTGATCACTTCCATTCTAATAACACGGCAAGAAAACCAAGCTCTCAGAAATCTAAACCCAAGCCATACACATAGTTTCACCGTGTATCCCCTCTGGTTTGAATGGTACAAACCAGATCTCAATACCAGCTTCTTATTATTTTGTTAACTAATAACTGCATCACATTAACTGTCTGACCTTCCTGATCTACGAAATGAATCATTATGTGGGTTCTGCTGTGGCTGAACCAACAAAAACTGCCAGTATTGTAACTGACTTTGTCGAATGTTTGTATCATCAATCATCAAAACCCACCACCATCAGACAGACAAATGTTAGATGTCATGGCCATTTCATGGTCATTTGTATATGACCACCATGGATCAAGTCTGTTCTATGGTAACTATGGTTACCAGGTAACTGCACAACATTAAAACACAGCACAATTGGAAAAACACAGCTGCTAAGTCTGCTTTTGTTTCTGCCTGTCAAGAGTGTGTAGCATGTGGGACCCAGATACAGGCTCACAGAGACGGGCAGAGAAAACAAAAATAGTACATTGATTTTGACAGTCTCTCAACGTAGGTTTCTAAAGGTACTTCAGCTCCTTGGATTGGGTCAGACCTCAACTTTTAAGCACATCATAGACTTTTGCCTTGGTTAGCACTTATGTACCTCCAATGATATCCCCATGCTCCAGGGTACTTGATGTTTACTATTAACACCAATGGATAAGCAGTATAAATCTCCTGAAAAATAGATAACAGACTATGATGTATAAATACTGATTCATCTGATCACAATACACATTTCCACTGATGGTGCATCCCAGATGCCTCCAAGCTCAGAGAAGTTGATTCCAGTATTGACAAGATTCACATAAATCCTTTTTTTTAGTTTCCCTTTGTATGTAGCTTCTTTGAATCGCTGCTTCTGTTGCTGCTGTTCAGATGACTGCAGATAAAACTGCATCATCACCCAAGACTTACAGAGGAAAGATGACGTCTTTTTACAGAAGTACAACTATATGTTTGCTGTCTTTTTATTTCTTTCTTTCTTTTTTTTAAGATATCATCAGTGTTGTATCTTTAATCATTCTCTTGTTGAAACAAATACCCAGGTCTCAGTAGGTCTCATTCTTGTCCCACCACAGAAATCATATAGATGTAGGAATTACTGCATTACTTTTTATTATCATTATTATTATTATTATTCTTATTGTTTATTTTTGGGAACAGCATTCCAACATTTTATATCCTTTTTTTCTTTGGATTGAATTTTAATAAATTAATTTAAAATTATTGATTTTAAGTGAAAGTTTAAAAAAAAAAACTTCTACTTGTGAATTATTTTTTAAGATTAATAAATTATTGAAAAAAAAAGAAAATTTACAGCTATATTATACATTTGTAGTCTATCTCCTTTGGTCCCTTTTTTTCCACTGTAGATATTCCTCCTTGCCTCCTTCGTGGCCTTTCATTTTCTTTTGCCTCTTTTCTTACACTCAGTCTCCTTCTGCCGTGCTGAAGAGAAATCCCATCATGTTTTTCCCATCATATTTCCCTCCCACCCTGTGGTGGGGCGGTGAACCCCCGGCCGGAGGTATAAAGGACATGATTTAAAGGCTCCCTTCTAAAAAAAATAAAAATAAAAAGCAAAAAAGAATTTAAAAAAATTTGAATGACAGATCAGTTTTCCAGTACAGTGGCTCTGTGCTTTATTGCAGGAATCAGTCTTCAAAGGTTTACGTTGAAATATAGCACTCCAGTCACAACAGAGTGTGGTCCAGTTTTGTCAGGTTGCAGAAGTGCCAGAATTTATTTCTACAGGACAGGGAAAATAGTGATAAAGCTGGTTTTAGATTTCTCCTTCTGTTTTGTTGACATGCCTGGATGGTGCAACAGGGAGATCCAAATGAGGGAGGAAGTGGGAACAACAGTTAAGTATTAAAGCCCAAGACTGTGGTATTGACACATTGTAATGTTCTGCTTTAAGAGCAACCATGGGATGCAAAATACCAATTAAATGAAGACTGTCTTTTTTCATCTTGTTTGCTGAGATTTCATACAGTTTGAAGTTAAAATGTGCAGCTCTCTGGACATTGCTGCTGTGAAAATTAAATGAATTGATCCAGGAACTACAGAACAATGTAGTTCACATATGTTTTGTATTGGAAGCTGTTTGCATGCATCTTTTTGAATTATATCCAAGAAAAGTTGAAGTTGTTATAAGTATATCAGCATTTGTCAAGATTAACTTATCTGGACTGTGATACAGTTGTGTTCAAAATAATGACATATAAAAAGTGTAGAAAAATGGTAAGCTTCTCCTCTTAAATGCTTCAAAATGGCCACAAAACAATCAAGAGATGGAAGAAAACTACCATTCCATCCTAGAAGTGCCAAAACAGCCCATGATCAGCCCCAGGGTGATCAAAGAAGATATAAAGTTACCTGTGAGTACTGTAACAATTAGAAGACACCTATGTGAAGCCAAAATATCAGCAAAAAGCCCACACAAAGGTTACAAATTGCCAAAGAACACATTCACTGGAGAAATGGAGCAACATTTTGTGGACTGATGAAAAGGAAGATTGTTCTTTTTTGGTCTAGAGGCCACAGACAGTTTGTCAGATGAACCTTAAACACTTAATTCAAGCCACAGCACACCGTGAAGACTGAGAAGCATGGTGATATGATATCCTGATCTGAGAATGTTTCCCATGCTATGGTGTCAGGAGTATTTATAGCATACAAAGGATCATGGATCAGTTGGAAGGCATTGAAATACTTGAAGAGGTCATGTTGCCTTATGCCAAAGAGGAAATCGCAAACACACCAGTAAGCAGCAGCATCTTGGTTCCAGACCAACAAAAGATTAGTGTTAGTGTTGGAGTGGCCTTCCCAGTCCCTGGATCGTGAGGCAATAGACAGTTTGGTGGGGTGACATGGCGATATCACAAAGTCTGTTTCTGAGGAAACCCCAAGAAATGCAGTGAAAATATGGAATGTAACTAGATTACAGCATGTTCACAAGTGCCAGACTTTAGTTGGCTCCATGCAACACAGATGTGAAGCAGTTCTCAGAATTGGTGGTTAAACAACTAACCATTAGATCAGTGATTCATACGGCGGCTAAATCTTCAAGCATTTCTCAGTTTATACAGTAAATGTTTGAGTTTGGAAAGAAAAATGCAGGCACTGCTATTTTTTGAACAGCTTAGTATTCTTTTTTCTTCACTTTCTGCAAAATAAACAGTAAGCAGTTAAAATTGGAAAACCTTTGTTCTTGGTTTGATTTGAAGTAGAGTGACCACTTTCTTAATGCCTTTGCGTGTTTGGAGATAAAAGCTATTACAAGAATTTTGAACTTTACACACTTTTGTAAACACGCCTCTGTTATTTCAACACAGCTGAACATCATCAGATTGATATTTTGTTGGAAAATAGTTGTAGAGACTGATTCAAAGGTATTTGAAGCCACTGAGTCAAGACAGCAGTGAATATTTGATCAGTAAAACATTTACATATAAATATAAAATATAGTTATTTTCAGAAGCACCCTACTTCATAGTTCCACAGTTTTATACAGCTTTTAACCTTTGAGAAAAAAAAATGGCTTGCTACCTCTGACCAACTTATACTTAACAGACTTAGTGTCATGGTTTCTGTGTATTTCTTTACTTTGGTTTTCTTGTGTTTTCCACTTTAATGTCTTTGGTCTTTGCCTTCTTTGATTATTAACACTATTATCTCATTAGTCCATGTGTCTGTTTTTCGTCCTGTCTCTCCTCTTTCCTCTGCCATTAAGTAATAGATAATTGTTAAACTATTTCTGCCTCTGATCTGCTGCATTTGGGTCAACCAAAATGTTGTTATAATATTGAATGGCCATCTGTGGACCCACCATGACAAAGAACCAGTCATTTAAAGATTACAGAACAAACGCAGAAAAAAAACTTGCCATGGGCTCTGGAAATATTTGAGAAGTCACGTTATTGGACGGGTGTTAGTGTTGCCTTACTGAATGCATCTTGCAGTTAAAGTCAATAGGCAACTTCCAGTTAATACAGCCAGCACTCCAGCTGCCACTGGGAGCCCATCCCAGAAACACAGTAGATATCCTCCAGGAGGTAGCAAGCCTAAAAAAAAAGTCTCTGTGTCATCTGTGCAGACTGACTCCTGCTTTTGTTCTTGGGAGCCTCCAGGGTCCTTCTCCTCTCCCCATTAAGTTTGCCCCAACTTAGCTCTTTCTCTTGACCCAGAAACTATGTCAAGTTCCTGACCTTGTTTCACTTTCAGTTCCAGCCCGAGACCCTGGCCCAGCTCCAGTTCCAGCTCTTAGTCCACTCCTTGACCCAGGCCCACACTAGTGACATTTCATGGCTGCATTACAGGTCTGACTGATAAGATTTTATAAACTCTAGTCCTTGTTCCTGTTCCAGCTCAAGGGTCTGTTCCTGTCCATGTACCAGCTGCAGTCCGCTCTCCAGTAATTGTCTTTGTTCCAGTGCCAGACCCATTCTTGTCCCTGTCAAATGCTCCCACGACTGGTTGACAGAACTGAGAGGGAACGTCTCCACAGACTTTCCTGGTTGACCTCCGGACAGACTTTGCCTGTCCGGTCAGTATCCTAGGCACCCCCAGAACTGCCGATCCTGTCTGCCTAGATTCATTTGCACCAACCTGAAAAGTGTAGTTTGTTTCACGTCCCTCTTTTGGTTGTGTTATGACGTCCCAAGACCTTCCCCAAAGTTTGAAGACCTTTAAGTACAGTAATGGACTAACTTGGAAGTTAAAACAAGTTTGTCATTGAAAAACAACCACTTTATATTTAGGATTGGGTTAAAAAGAAATTCCCAAAGTAACCAAGGTATATTAACTCTTTTTAGTATCAGAGGATGTTCATGATCTGTAACAGATAATATTAATGATAATATTAATCTTTTGCAGATTTAGCTGCAGTGTAAATGGCTAATTTCTTTTTTTTTATTGTGTTTAGGCACCAAATGCACACATGGGTAAGTTGTTCAGTTGTATTTTACCTACTGATACAGAGTGATAACGCTAACATTAAATGTCCAACTAAACATCATTCTCATTTGGACTGTAAGTACCGTTTAAACTTTTGAATTCAACTCACTTGACTCTGACTTGAATCTGATGGGAACGGAAATAACTTGATAACTAAAATGAACTGTTTGTGTTTGTTTAAACGATTCAATACTTTACAATAACATTGCAAGCATTAATGTCATAATCTTTACATGTAAACCAATGTTCAGTGATTTATTTGTTGGTAAATCAAATGTGCAACCTGTTGAATATCCCTTCTTCAGTTATTTGAAAACAGACAGACATAGACTCTCTTTCTGAGCCAAAATATGGTCACACATCATCCAAACTTGGCCCATAAACTCCACTGCTGGAAACGCACCATTATATCTGTGCCTCGGTGTCAAAACAAACCCCAGACAGCCATAAAGTTTATTACACTTATATAACCACAACAAAAAGAAAAGCTGGTGTACAGTAGACCTAAAATATGTCTTGGAAAGTATGAGCATTCATTAAAGACACCTAATGAGAAAATAGTGTGCTGTGTAGACATGAAGCATTGTCCAAATACTTTGCAGTTTGCTTGTGTCTGGTTTGTGTTTCCTTCTTTCCATTTTTATGTTCATCATTTTTAAACATAGTGGGAAATGTATTTTTTTGTCAGGCAGCTGTCTGTGTTGTACTAGCAGTTGGTGTAGAGATGCAGAAAGCTCTTAGTTTTTCAGGGTCTACTTTATAACAAGGCTGAGTCTACATTGGTAATAGCAGTTGTGTGAATCAACTGAGTGGGATGAGGCGCCTGATGTGAGCTTTAAAATGTATTAACTCCGTCAGTAATCACAGCAACTTACCAACCTGCTGTTTTTATGTATTCTAGGAAATGTCCATGTCATAAATTGTAGTTATGTAATCAAAGGACAACAGCTTAAGAAAAATGATGACTTTCTTTGAAACTTACGTGGTAAAACAATAATGCTTTGTATATACTTGCCACAAAGCCCTCAGAGTGTGCTTCAGCATGAAGATTTAATGCTGGTTTGAGGATTGACATCATTTATTAACATCCAAGCCTGAAGAATGCAGATGTTTATATTGTTAAGCAGCAAAGCCATTGCATTAGATGTACCCAGTGTAAAAGAATGATTTAACAAGCACTCTGTGGCTTTATTTCAGAATACTGCACATTGAACAGAAAATACACAGAAAACTATTCAAAGATAAGATAGAGAATGACCAGTGTGGGATTCAGTATTTGAATGAAGTAATATGCAATCTGTTCCCAAAGAGGGATTATTGTGTTGCAGCATAAATTAGGAAAATAAATTACTATAACCAACAATTACTCTCAAAAAAGATAAAACAAATTCACCCAATTACAGTACCTATTATCCAAATAAGCCTAAATCTCAACTACAGTTGAGCAACAATAAATGTAGCAAAATAGATTCTCTAAATGGCTAAACTGACAAAAGGTTGTCAGACTCTTACAATACTAACAGGAATGAAATACATGTGCTTACCCACATTTCTAACTATGGATTTAGCGCTCCATCTGTTCAAGTTCAGTGTCCACCTCGCTGATGAAGGTTTCACATCCAAGGTTGTTATTGTTATTTCAGCATTCCTATCTGTGGTGTGGCAACGTTGACCAGTTCAAGGCAATTTTCTTGATGAGATTGATCACTGAGAAGGTTTTTGCTGCAGATAAAATCAACTATTAAAACTGGGATATTTTAATTTCAAAATGAGTGAAAAGACGTACACAAGATTTAACTATATATGATCATAAAATAAATATTTTAAAGAAAAGGAATAATTGAAGTAACTGACTTTAGCAGGATTACATTGATTATTGCTTCTGATTATCGGTTTCAAATAATTTTTGATGAACTGCCCGGTCATACCCCCAGACAAGGTACTTTACGCTCTGCCATACAGTAATAACATACTATAGGGTTTATTGTCTGTAGTTTATGTACACATTTACATTTGTATGGTTTCACAAAGCTACCAGTCTCAAATAGGGTTCCTACAAAAGACTGGCTGGAGTGGAGTCAAATGGCTCATTACACCCCATAAAACTGCCTGCTATGCTGTAAAAACATGATTGAAAAGGGGGATGTGATGTTTTAACCAAAGTGCGACAGTGCGACTCCCCTTCTGACAAGATTGTTGAAGGGTCTCGCTGATCTGTGTGCTTATGTGCACGAAGGGGTAGTGGATCACTTTCATTTTTCACTGTGTTGTAAATTGGAAGTTGTTTAGCTGTCATGTTTCGGTACCTGCATACTAAAACCAGTATACAAACTATAGCTTTTGCAAGTCTTACTTACAGAACATTAGTTTGAGGGCAATTTATTGCCATCACTAATCAAACAATATTTAAATTTGGTTGTTGAATGTGACTCTTAACATCCATTAAAACGTCAGCTTACTTTCTTTCGTTTAGTAACTATATAAACCTTATATATTACATGCACCCCAGCATTTCTTATTCTACCAGAATGAAACAATTCAAATGTATTTTTTTCCAAGCTAAAAATCACATGTTCAGCCTATCAGGAAGTCAGAACAGAATTAAAAAAACAGTACTCTGATTCATTGCTGTTTGAATGCTGCTCAGGAAGAAAAGAGAAATTTGTTGGATAGAACTCTACCCAGCCGTCTACTCTGACACACGTGAACTGGATATGAGGAGAGTGGTGGATATGACATTTATATTGAAGCCAGGATAAAGCCTTAAATCTTTGAAGCCTTGAAAGGTTTAACCTTTATTTCTACAGCCATCATGAAGTTTTGCAAACAACAGTGTTTCCTGTTTGCAAGAGATACTGGACTTTCAAAAACCAATGTACAAATTTCTGTTTAACTGTGCACTGGTACTTTATCACTCCTGCATCCATGTTTTGCATATGTTCCACAGACTTTTACCACACTGTCTTGGCGCAATTGATATTAATGTCCAATAATATATTGTTGTATTGTCAATGCACAGTGCCCAGCGAGAACATAAGAGACAACACACGACTTAATAGATGGTAGAAACTTCTTTTAAAGTTGTAATTGGAAGCAAATATTCAAAATTTTAGATAATGAAAATTTAACATCAGTGAGACTTTTGACTCAGTTTATTTATTTTTTTGATGGGATGAGGTTTGTAAGCATTTACTTAGAGTCTCTATTTCAGTTGGGTTCAGATCTTGAATTTGACTGACACCTTTATTATTTTCTTTTTTAGGGTGCTTTGGATTGTTATCCCATTGCATGACCAATTTTAGCCAAGCTATAGCTGTCAAACATGGTCTCACATTTGACTGGAATATTTTTCTAATCAGTGTGAATGGTCACATCAGAAGTACAGCGGCGTGGTTTAGAAGCATCCCAGAAGCGACAGTCTGCTCTATTCTACTAAAGATACAACACAAGTCTATTTTGGCACTCAACCGTAGTTAAACCATGTCAGTTTCAAATGGCAGTTGAGCTGGAGAGAAGTCAAGCACAAAAATGGCAATCTAGTCAATTTTCAAAGTAAAACACCACAAGTGTTTTCCACCTTGCCATCAACATTGTCTTAGCTCATGGAGGCTGTCTGTCTACAATTTAGACAATCTTAAAATAGATTTCAGCCACATATGAGGAGAGGTTCATTTTAGAAGTTCAAAAGCATATTTTATTTTACCTCATTCATCCTTTTGTATGTGTAATAGCAGAAAGGACATGACATGGAGAGAAATATAGTTGTGTTAAAAAAAAAATGGCAGTGTTTAAAGTGAGTGACTTGCTCAGTGGTAGTAAAGCATATTTTTCCTCAAAGGTTCTAAAGTAATAACGTGCGGAAATAAGAAACAGGATGTTTCTGAAAAATAAAATATTTTACTAATCAAATATTCATTATTTTCTTGATACAATGACTTCAAGTGCTTTTGACTGAAATGGCCTGTGTACAATTATCTTCAAACAAAATATTAGTCTCTAATGAATTACAGTTGTTGTACACGGTTCTCTGATCGTTTAAAGGCACACAGTTGTGTTCAAAATAATAGCAGTGTGTTTACAAAAGCGAGCGAAGCTCAAAAACCTTATTATAGCTTTGATTTCCAAATACATAAATGCATTGCACATTCTATTCCAAATCAAAAGATGAAAAATTATAAACAGCCCTAGACACAAACGATCCACAGGGTTTGCACGAATCCTGCACACATGCACACACCCACTGCTTAGTAGAACGCATTCATCTGCTTTTCTGTTTACCAGCTTTCTGTACTTTCTATACACTTTGCTATCTGTCTCTGTTTGTCCGTCATTGTGGCACAATCCACTGCGCAACACCACACACACCTCAGTACTCTGCATGCACAACCCCATCACTGTCTTGTCTCTGTGTCTGTCATGTCCTGAAATGTCTCACTTTTGGTGATTTTAGTCCTCTGTGACAGAACCAGGATTTCAGGTGTTAATAAAAGATGTTAGCATCTGCTGCAAGATTAAAATGCATATATATCTAACATTAGAAAGTATTTCTGGATTATGGCATTAACCATTAATATATATGCAGACAGTTGTTAAAAAAAAAGAAAAATTGTAAAATTTGCTATTACTTTTCTGAAAGTGAAGATTAAAGAAATATTAGGCTGCTCAGAAAATTAGCAGTCATCAAAAATGAGCTTTTTTCTTTCTTACAAATTAAAATATTTTGAGAAGTTGAAGATTTATCTTTGAAAACTTCTTCACATTTGTATTGCATTAAATCAGTCAACTTCTGGCACCTGTGAACAGGTATTCCAGTCCTGGATGATTGATCTGCATTCCACAATTGCTCTGCATTCCTAGGTATTTTCCACAGAAACAGTATTTTTGATGTCACCTCACAAGTTTTTTTATTGGCTCCAGGTCCAGGGATTGGGCTGGCCACTCTATATTATTAATTTGTTGATCTGGAACACAGATGATGCTGTTGACTGGTGTGCTTGGGGTTATTGTCTTGTTGAAACACCCATTTCAAGGGTATTTCCACTTTGGCATAAAACAATATGACTTCCTCAAGTGGTCTGATGTATTCAAACTGATCCATGATCTCTGGTACATGATAAATAGACCCATAGAAATTCTACTGTTGCTTGTATTTAGTGTTTAGCGATAAAACTGATAAAACGTCTGCAGTTCCCTAGACCCAAAAAAGAACAATCTTGCTTTCATCAGCCGTTAAAATGTTGCTCCATCTCTCTTTAGGCCAATCAGTGTGTTCTTTGGCCTTTTGTAACCTCTTAAGCACGTTGTTTTTTTCAACAATGGGACTCTGCGAGCGCTTCTTCTCAATAGTTTGGCTTCTCATAGATGTCTTCTAATTGTTCCACTACTCAGGTAACTTTAGATCTTCTTTCATCACCCCGCAGCTGATCATTAGCTGAATCTTTGCCATTTTGGCTGTATTGTAATCCATTCAAATTGTACTTTTCCATTCTTCCATGACATTCCGGATTTGATTGCCATTTTAAAGCATTTGAGATCATTTTAGCTTGGCTGCCTATCATTTTCTGCACTTCTTTGTATGTTTTCCTCTCTCCAATCAACTTTTTAATCAAACTTTTTAATTAACCTTTTCATTTGCTGTTCTGAACAGTGTCTGTAATGACCCATTTTATTCAGACTTTCAGAGAAATGCACTACAACCAGCATTTGTTGCCTTTGTCCTTATATAAGGGTCACCTTTTTAGTCCATGTTTTTCACAGAATGAATGACTGCACTTCAATTTTTTTCCAAATATTCCTGCTCCTTTTTTGTTACTGTTTTCTGTAAAGTAATAATAAATTTGATAATATTTCCTTCATTTTTGACCTGAAATACAATGTACTGTGTTCCCACTGCTTTTGTGTGTTTGGAAATAAAGCTCTTTAAACAATCAGATTACCACGATTCTCATGTGAGCCCAAAATCTTTGGGTAAACTCATGAATCCGGCAGAGCAGGCAGCACTTGCAAGCGCTCAGCTTCTGAGATACTCCAAGTGGGGCCTGAGGTCATACTAAAGATGGAGGAAAACCAAAGCCTCACTTTGGTACTTATGTACCTGCTTGGGTGCCTGGTTAACTGCAAAGTGCTCAGGTCGCTTGGGTGCAATCAAGCCTAATTCATCACCCCTGTACTATTGAAGCTCAGAATTGGTATGAAGTTTGAAAGCTTGCGTGTTTTGTTTTTTTCTTTAGCAGTATACAACTAGTTTGCTCCTGTATCACTTTTTTGAAACATGTTGCTGGAGTGACATAATTTTTCGAATGTCTTCAAATACTTTTCAATGTTGGATCTAAAAAAAAAAGTGGATTTACATTTTGTATAGTAATCTAACCTTGTTTTGGAGACAGAGTTGTAATATTGTAGTATTGAAAATTGCTTTAACAAATCATTTTGCCAGGCAAAGTTACGCTAACCTTTTGGCAGATTGTGCTTTTGGCAAAATAATGTTTTAAGACTCTTAACACTATCCTGGATTGCTGATCAAGTCATAGAAAGCTTTTGCAGTGCAAGAGAAAGGGAAATGGATACTATAACTAGGTGACACCAACAGTATTTTTTCCCCCCTTCCTCATTCAACAGTTTTTCAATGATTTCTGCAGACTTGAAGATCATGTCACTTTCTCAGCATGTTGAGGTATGATGTCAGCTTTCAAATGTGAGAAAGTTGAAAGTGAAGCAATAAGAAACGTTAAAGTAGAAGATGTCCAAACCAAAGCATTGCATAACAATACTTGGAAAATTATGTCCTAAATCTCTTTATGAAATATGAAACTTGGCTATTTAGTTACATAAATGAAGCCCCAAATGACATATTGCAACAAAAGGCCACAAAGAAAACTGCCATGTCTGCAAAACAGTGAATTTTACAGACTTTTCATGCTCTCAAAGTTGCAGAACGGCCCCCAATGAATGGGGAATAGAATAATTTAGAAATGAAAGATCACTTTCAGAAACCCTTCGCAGAGATAAAGTTTGATATTTGATCAGTTTTCTGCTTAAGTAGGCATTCTGCTTTTGCTATTTTGTATAAGAAAATTTTTTATAGAAAAACCTTAGGGACAATTCTGATGTCCCTCTCTGCAGCTCATCCTTTTAGTAACACTGTTTCCCTGCCCATACATAAGGTGATTCTTAAGAACACAACACATAAAAAGCACAAAAACTGTTCAGTTCACCTGATCGTTTCCATAAATCTGGCTGGCCAGATGAAGCAACTTTAAATGCCTGATTCCTTACTCAAGTCACTCAATATATTATCTCATGCCTCATGCATGAAAGGTTGAAGGAGGATTTTTGAGTCATAAGACACATTATACATGAATGATTGCAAAGCATGAGCAGTTGAATATCACAGTCGCTTAAACTTCAGCTGGCATGCCAGATGGTTTGCTGCGCGAAGCCATTTGAGAAGTCTTCATAAAGAAGTGTTTAGAGATTTATTCTAGGCTTATGCTTCAGTAGGTGCATTCAGAGCAGCATTTACCCATAAGCCCCAACTGTAGTTCTTTTTCGTGTCAGCAAAGCAGAAGCCGTGGTAGTTCATAAAATTGTGTTCCTGCTCATAATGATAATTACTCAAATTAAAGAAGAAAGATAAAATCTTAATGATCTTCATAACTTGTGTCTTGATGGGGTTTCAAACAAATGTATTGATCTATTAAAATTTCAGGTTGCTGTCGTTAATCTCCAGGCAGCGTAGATTAATAAAACGTGGATTTTTAAAAAAAAACTTTAATGGTTCTTATGTTTCTTCTTTTAACTCCAGAAAACTTCTGCAGGGTCAAATTTCACTCAAAAAAGTGTTGTCGAAGTGCATTTTGGAAATATTGGCAACGCTCTAGCTATAGCCACATTTTAGCTAGGCCATTTAAACAGACTCTTTTCTTTTGCCCTGTTATAAAAGAATTGGACTTTCAAATAATGTATAGATGGGGCAAAACATATAAAACCAACACTAAACCTGACACAAATGAAAGCTATGAGAATTTTATAGAGAACATATTAATAAATTGTATATTCAATCAAATATCTTTAAACCAAGGGATTTGGTTAATTTAAAAATGTTATTAGTTATGTTTAAAGCCAGAAAAAGGTTATTGCCAATTAATTTACAAAAGTTTTTTGTCTTAAGCTCAAGTGAAAGAAATAACAGGAGGAAGTATGATTTCAAAAGTAAAACTGTGCGTACTACTTTAAAACAAATGTGTATTTCAGTGTATGGAGTAAAATTATGGAACAGTTTGGCAGAGGAGTTGAAAAAATGCTTTACTATAAATCAATTCAAAACACTTTATAAGATATATTGATTAATGATTGATAATGAGGAGAATGATATATTGTTTGCAACTTATATTGTTAATTTAATGCATACGGCCTTGAAGATTTATTTTGTAATTATTGAGAAAGGGG
>JBAMYA010011354.1:0-17517 GCA_037176975.1 Arrhamphus sclerolepis | reverse complement strand
TATCTATCTATCTATCTATCTATCTATCTATCTATCTATCTATCTATCTATATATATATATATATATATATATGTATGCATATATGAACAACTTACAAAACTGTGAGTTTAAATTCAAGTGTTATATTCTCTTACATGGGAGAAGTCTTGATGTAAGTGCCATTTTTCATGTGGGGACATTCCATGGTCACACATTGGAAACCTCCAAAGGTGTTCACACAAATATGGTCTGCCTTGCAGTTGTGCATCCGGCTTTCACACTCGTCAATGTCTAAATATCAAAGGTCGGAGTTAAGAGTTACAAACACAGGTTCACACATTTCTCTCTAACATTCCTTTTACACCGAAGGTCTCACCTGTGCAGCCATGACCCTCTCTGGTCCGGTTGTAGCCCGGTGGACAGATGCAGTAGAAGCTGCCAGGTGTGTTTACACACTGATGGACACAGAGCGAGGTCGTGTAACCAAGACGAAAAAGACGGCATTCGTCAATATCTGAAACGGGAAGGGAACTGTAGTGGTAGGCTTTTCTGCTTTTGTCTGATCAGGTGTAATAATCCCATCTGTTATGCATAAGTGCATAAAGTCCTGACTAAAAGTTCCCAATCTGGTCTTTTTTTTTCATTATGACATTCATTTTTATTTTCAAGTCTCTAAGATACAAATGCAGGAACCTACGAATATAATTGCAAACACTGAATCTGTGTAAGATTCAGTGTAAGGAGTTAAGTCTGTGCTTGGTTTTGACAGAGGTCACGCTACATATTGACTTTTGTGCACTTGCACTATTGCTTTACTAATATTGCTTGGTATTGCTTTGAGAGGTCCAGGTGTGTACGGGTCTTGAAGTGGGACAGACTTCCCACCGGTGTTCCAAAGAGATACACCTCTGGAAGTTTCTAACAGCCCGACCGATGAGGGCACTTCACGAACAGACCTACCAACAAAAACAGATTTGATCAGCTACCCATCACCATGCAGCATCAGTTATTTTTTTCCACAAGAGGGAGCCATTTCTGAGTGGCTTGTCTGTCCTTGTGTGCTTGTGAAATACCATCAGTCGTTGGTACACATATGGCTATGAAATCACTGGATATATTCTTGCATCCCAGAATGCACTGTGCATCACCAGCAGTAAGAGAGTATAAGAGAAACAAGAGACAGAGAGCGAGAATGTGTCCATGAAAGTGAGAGAAAGCTCCTTGAATGGTCCCTGGACTAGAAAGGTGCAATATAAGTACAGTATGTTGTTGCTGCTGTCAAGTGCAGATAAAAATTTGAACGGACTGTATTTAATGTCAAGAAATTAGGTTTCGCTCCAGTGCGTTTGAAAACAACCCCAGCGGCATCTCTACAGAGATAGGAGAAATACCACCCAGATCAGGAGAGATCAACTAGCACTAAGCTACTGGGCAGATTTACAAGGTCATAGAAAAGGTATCGCTTCCGTCGATTTAAATGTTAATGTCCGCTGAGCACAAATGAAAAGCTTAGCGGAACCAAAAATGAAATAAAAATGGAAAAAGCAATGGAAGGAAGAAGGAAAAAGACGACTGTTGGATAAAAATTCTGCATATATGAGAAGCAAAGTTAAAAAAACAAAAAAAGGAAAGAAGAAGTAAGACTTATATTTGTACATACTGGGTTAAGTAGCTCAGTACACGTCATACTCTGCAGAAAGCAAATATATACATACATAAATATATATTCCTCCTCACAGGAGAAGAGTCTACTCTATACCATCCTCCACATAACTGAGCAGCAAGCTGACCACAGTTTTCGTTGGAGCCCTATCGAGGGAGTGCTTAGCTTTCTGTCTACAACTGCTCCTGAACATCCATCCATCCATCATCTATATCTGTTATTTCCTGTGCAGGGTCACGGGGGTCACCTGGAGCCTATCCCAGCTTACTTCGGGCGAAAGGCAGGGGTACATCCTCCAGTCCTGCTCCTGAACAGATAATAGTAAATGTGCTCCACCTCTTGCTATCACGCATTTGTTTTTTTCAGTTACTTTTAAGGACTTTTTTTTTAGTAGGAAAAGTGTGGCAGGTAACTACTCCAATGGTTATTACAATTAGCAGCTATCAACCAGTGAAAGCTTGAAAAGATGCTGGACGGTTTGGACGAGAGCACAGTAGACATCACTGTAAAAGGAATGAAAATGTGTTGACTATAATTTGAGTCTTTTGAGGGATTAAGTGGTTCTGTACCTTGTTTTCCAATAGAATTGAACGAAAGTTTACTTTAAATGTTAAAAGTTACATGTAATAGTATTTTCACAATTTACTGTACTGAGTACAGAACTGTACATTTGTTGCCACCACTGTGCTCTAGAATTGAGTAAATAATAGATGTGGACACAACTCCTTTTACAGAGACAGGATGGTCAAAATGTATAATATCTGTCTTTTTATGGACTTTTATGCAGGGAGGCAGCAGAAAGATTAACAGTTAAACCCTAAGATACCGCTGCTATACCTGCAAATATGGGCTGTAACAGAATACCAATTACCAACATCACCAAAACCGGACAAGTTTAGAAGAGAAGAGAAAAAGATGCCTCTGTTCAAAGTCAAAACATGAGTCAACATTGGTATAAAATTCATAGGAAAATGAATGTGGGTCTTGAACTTGTACTTCTTGAATGCTGCATCTGTAAACAAAGAAAATAATAATTTTTAATAATTTTGGGGTTACATTCATGTGACAGACATGTTGAGAACCGTTGTTCTTTGTTTAAATTGTGCTCAGTATGATGCAAAAGTCCTAGATTCCCCCGTTTTTGTGGTTTTAATTAAAGTTTTACGTCATATTTACTTCTCAGTCACTTTATTGAGATAGTAACAGGAAATATAGTTATACTATAAACACAAAAGAAAACCCCCAAAGTAAACTGAACCCAAAATGGTCTGACACAGATGTAAAACATAGCGCAGTTTATTGTACTCAGATCTTTAAACTAATCCACAGGAGTCTTTAACAGAGTCCTGAACTCTGTTTCTGGCTGCTTTGCCTCGCCATCTGGCTTTGCTAATCGAAACTTTAAAATATGACTATAATCCGTTAGGTTTTGATTTCCACTCAAGTTGATAAAACATTAAATGCTGTGTAGGTAAAATAGTGGCAGCAATGGCCGCCTGTCGCAGCCAGCACTAGAGCCAAACCTGCTCTTGGCTTTTATAGCAACATGTTTAAATAAGAGATGACGTCATAAATAAGAGTTGGCTAGCTGTCACTCAAACGACATCAAATGATGCCCAGCCATCTGATTGGTCAGCTTTATTGCTTCATATAGTTTTATATGATACAATCAATATCAACCCCCAGGATGTGATTCTGCTGGGAGTCAAAGGGGATGTCCTCTCATTTGGAGCCAGCACCTAGTGACCAGTAAAGTGGGATGGTTTCCACTTGGTTAGAAATGGCAGTTTTCCTCCTGCAGCGGTTGCAGGTTTGACTCACAACCTGCAGCTCTTTCCTGTGTGCATTCCCCTGTGTCCCAGTTTCCTGTCTGTCACTTTCCATAAAGCCACTAGAACCAGGAAAATCTTTTTAAAAAAAAGAAAAAAAGAAAAGAAAAGAAATGTACCCTACAAAGAACTGAAAAACTGGCAGACAGCAATTTAAAATTCTGTCAAACTGAAGTGATATTTGTGATCAGGCTTTTCTTTCTCAGATGCAGGAAACCACTGGGAAGTATGGACCCCACAACTGGAACAAATACCTTTGGGTCCCCGCAGTTTTTAGGACCTGGGCAACAAGTGTGTAAGTGTTTATTACCGTATTATGTTGCTGCAGGAAGTGTAGAGAACTGTTTATGTGTGCGTGCATGCATATTTATTACCTGTGCAGATGTTGCTGTTGGGGTCTGATATGGTGAAACCCACATCACAAGTGCAGCGCGTAGAGCCCAGGAAGTATGTGCAGTGTGGGGTGCGGATGGAGGAGGTGGGAGAGGATGATGTGGGTGAGAAAGCAGAATGCGGAGAAAATGAAGATGATGCTGAGAAGGCAGCAGAGGCAGGGAATGAGGAGTTAGCTAAAGGGAAGGAAGTTCTTCAGTCAGCTTTTTGGCCTGAAAAAATGTAAATAAATCATCATATGTGTGGTGCCTCAAATATTACTCACGTTCACACATGGGCTGCTGGCCGCTCCACTTCAAAGACTCCAGACAGACTCGGGTCCGTGGGCCAATCAGTTTATACCCCGGTTTGCACAAGAAGTGAACTTCATGGCCGATGCTAAACACTCTACCCAATCTGCGCCCATGAGCTGGGAGTTCAGGTTTAGGGCAGGTTGCTGAAAACAGGGTCCGTTTTAAGGGACAGATCAATTTAAACTCTCTCTCTTTTTTCTAATACTTTATAATATTATCCAATACCTCTCTGGTATTCATTCCACACAATTTAAAGATTATTTTTCCATACAGAGTACTTGTTCAGCTCAAAGCTGTAAGAACAAAAACAGTTTTTAAAAAAAAAAATTATTCAAAAATCTAAATTTTCCTCCGTGTTTGAATCTTCCTGCAGAACCATTACAGGGGCAAAGTGATCCAATCTCTTACCATTTTTGCCAGTTTTAAAGACAATCCTGGTGCTGTTGTTGAGAGCATTTATCTTCTTCCTGAGGGAATGCAGGCCCTGCTGGTATGACGTCTCATGCAATGCCAGCATCTTCTCCACTTGTCGCAGCGCATTTAACAGATTCTGAGTGGACGGACACTCCTGTGGGTTCAGGGAACAGGTTATCCTGCTGCTCCACTGCAACACAAACTATACTGTCCCAACCAATTATATTGCTTTAGCAACTCAAATAAATGTTATGACAAAAATACTTGTATATGAGCATGTGACCTGGCTCTACATCCACTTTGCATGTCTGAAAAACAGTTATGGTTTATAACAGGGAGTTTTTTCACGCCGCTGTTAGGCTTTGCTTCATGCTCCGGGTTTCTCAGAGGGGCCAAGAGTTGTGTTGTAATAGATGCTACATGAATAAAAATTGAAGTGAAAGGCAGTTGACCAGTTTATAACAGGTTATAACTACATGTGTGTCAGTAGAGTTCTTAATGCTTCGTGAAGCAGGCCAGAGGGTTTCAGAAATCTATAAACGCTTACAGAATTGTCTGATCGAAATATTGAATTATACGAGAGAGCCATGTGTGAAAACAAAGAGTCCAGAACAACAAGGTGAAAGAAGCTTAAAGATTTACAGCAAATGAAAAATATGAAGATAATAAATGAAATTTGAGGAGAAAAAAACCCTGTTCCTAAAGGCACAAACCCTGGGAAACTGAGCGTGTTTTCATAATTGCTGCAGCACATGGGTGAACGCTACAACAGTGTGCTGCTGACGTTGCAGGAATGGCTGAAACAGCACAACACAAAGAAATACTATTTACATCTGCGGCTTCGGTGGTCTGAGGAATTTCTCTGTGATTTGTTACAGTCAACCCACAGGAACAGTCAGCAGAAAAGATTATGGGCTGCCCTGACCACCAATAAGGACATTTAAAATAACTACATCAAGGAGGGGGCAGGGCAAGGAAAGGGTGTTTGTACAGCACATGTCAGCAAAAAGGCATCTCAAAGTGCTTTACATCATTAGAGAGAATGAAACAAAGACATGTAGGAAATGCAAAGACAGTAGAAAAACAAAAGAAAAGTGAAAAAGATACAGTGAAAGTTTGGAGTTACACTGCAGAATCAAAATGAAAAAAAAAAAGGTTAAAAGAATAAATATTCAATCCAATCAAAGGCCAATAAATAAGTAAGTAAATGACTAAATCAAAAGCAGTTGTAAACAAATGAGTTTTTAAAATTGATGTAAAAGAACTGGTGGTTCCTGCAGTTTTCTGGGAGTTATATTACACATATATATATACATATATATATATATACATATATATTTATATACACACATATATATAGATATATATGGGACTGATATATTTACTATCTTTTTAGTGTGTTGTGCCTCAGTCTTGCTGTTGTAAAACTTGAATTTGCAATTTTGGGATCAATAAGGTCTGTCTTTTTGGACTTTTTATAAATGAAAAACATTTACTAAAAAAAAAAATCTAATTTTTTGGTGAGACAAAATAAGGAAAAGAAAATCCAGTAATTATCAAATACACCATTCTAATGGTTTGTGATTAATGAGGCTGCGGAGCGTCCATCCCTGGTCATCATTAGGATTATTCTCAAAATAAGAAAACAAATGAAGTCTAAAACACTCATACTCACCTGAGCAGAAGATACAGCGATCTGATACAGACTCAGCTTTAGCATGATGATTCCAGTGACTTTCATACTTAACAGAAGCTCCATCCTCATCCAGATCAACCTCCTGATGAGTATCAGCTCCAATCGTCTGTCTGTTTCTGAGGGCTCTTGTCAAACTGCTTCTTGCGTTCATAATCCTTTTATACCCCCAACCCTGTCGGATACTTAAGATTTGAGTAATGGAAGAAGAGGAGGAAGAGGAGTTCCACATGTGAAACTTTCAGAATTTTTTTTTTAGGCTCAAATTATTAAAAACAAGTCAGCTGCTGGTAGCGCCCTTTAAGCAGCATCCACAAAACAAAGAATCTGTTTTCAGCTGCATTTCCAAGCTCAGGAATGTGAATTAAGCTGTATTTACAGCAGATAGAAAGTATCCCTTTAATTTTGAAACCTTAAATATTCCGTAATTTCTTGTGGTTCCTTCATAACAAAACAGCTGCTCCACCCAGTTGATTTAGCCCTTGCTATTTTCATCCAGGCCTTAACCTCTCTGAATTGCTTTTGTTTTTTTTGGTTTCTTTCAAGATGGCACTGGACATGTTTGCTGCTAGTTACAGTAGCTCTTTTTTTTTTTTAACATCTTATCATTAATTTTTGACAAGACGTCCATCTGTCCATCTGTTCCTTCAGGACGCTGCTCCAGGTGTGTGACAGCATAGAAGCCCCTATATCCTTCATCCTGGTTCATCGTCCTCGGGTCCTTTTGGGTTTCCAGCGTCTCTATAATCTGCTGCTTGTAATGGTCTTCTTCGGTGCAGATGTCTCTGGTCTTGTAACCGTCTCTTCTGCAATGATCTGATATTGCTGATTTGAAGTTTTTACGTTGTGAATTGTCTTTTATCGATCTTCTTTGTTGTTTTCCCGTCTCCTTTAAGTTTTCTTTTTCATATTCTTTTTTCTCTGTTGAATTCTCTTCCTCTTTCTTCCATGTAAGTTAAACTGCATGATTGACATGAGTATTTGATAAAGGATGTCACATTTATGGTCTAGTTGTATTTAGTCCTTATGAGATGTGTGAGTAATCTTGTTTTTTTATCACAGTCCTTACGATGCCTTTAGTGACTCTTCTGATGTTCGGTAAAGTCACTACACCTTTGTTTTCTGCTTCAAGTTTCATGTTTCATTTCACCTCTTGTGCTCCTTTTCCCATTGTAGATACTGACAGTTCTTTAATGTGTTGTGAACGTGTCTTTCTTCCTCTATCCTGTCTTCCTGATCACTTGCTATTGATCTGTGTTCATATGCTGTAGCATTCTGACAGCTGATAATTTATGTGTTATGGGATGCTCTGATGCCCTGCGATGGACTGGTGACCTGTCCAGGGTGTACCCCTGCCTTTCGCTCAAAGTGAGCTGGGATAGGCCCCAGCAGACCCCCGTGACCCTGCACAGGACATAGCGGGTATAGATGATGGATGGATGCTCTGATGTCCATAGTAATTACTGGTCAGTGTGTGTTGGTTTCCTTTGTATTTCTGTTTTTGTTTCTGGTTTTGTTTAGGACTCAAGAGCAGAACGGAGACTATGGGAGCAGATGAATAGTTTATTGAGAAAAGCAGGAGTGATGCAGAAAACTCAGGGGGCTTGAATCTAAATGTGGCTGGCAAGCTGGTTGGAGTGAGATCCTGAAAACACAAGAAAAACGCTTGTTTGATATGAAACAGTATTTCCAAACTTAGACTACAGGACCAGGGCCAAGGCCAGGGCCAGGGGGCCAGGGGGCCAGGGCCAGGACCAGGGCCAGGGCCAGGTGCGTCTGATCTGCTGGATGAGGGGGAGGAGCCAACCTGAGGAACACAGACGGACAAACATACAAGGGGGAGGAGAGGAGGCCCAAGTCCTAACAGTTTTTTTGTTTGTTTCCATTATCAGTGCGTTGAATCTCAATAAGAAGTATAATGAACAAACAAGCAAAAAACAACAAAACAAAACAAAAAAAACCCTACATAGATGAACAAATAAGACAAACAGTAAAGGAGTACTTTAAATAATTCAATATAAACAAAGAAATGGACACAGCGGTGGAAAAACACTTGTCTCATACATATGAAAAAGAGTTCATAAAGACAAAGAAACAACAGACTGAAAAACTGAACAGACTCTTATTAAAGAAGAAGGGAAAAGAACTGGTGAATACGCTAAAACTCTAACATCTGGATACATAACACATCAAAACACCAGCTAACAGAAACAGAATGAAGGGTACTATCAAAAGGACCCAATTTTGAAATAACTCCAGGAAGAACCCCTTATGAAGAATTCATCATAGCAACAGAATTATCATGTGAAAAAATACAGGATTAAAGTCAGAAAGCAGCACAAAGCAATGAACTGGCAGGCATCTTGAAAAGGGCAAAACTACCACCATCTCTCACATTATGGCATGGTCATAGATTGTCAGAAGATGTGACCCTCGGTCCTCCAGTCCAGATGTTGATGTGTTTTTATACAGTAAAGGATCAGGGAATCTACATGAAATTAATTGTTTGGAGTTTTATTCACCATCTCTCATGCTTTGGCATGATGATGGATCCTGATAGCAGCAGCTATCAGAATCGTGATTCGGGATCTGTGCCAGTTGAAATTATTTTAAAGGGCAAAAGGCCTAGGATTAAGTCTGCAGTCAGCTCCTTATGTGCTCCAGTGTGTGGGGAGTGCTGCAAGGTCAGCCAGGGATGCTGAGGAGGATCAGAACTGGTGGAGCCTTCAGGTGACCTCAATGTCTGGCAATCCGTGAGTGGTCGACGGACTCCTGCACACCTGTGCTGCATGTGCCAATCAAGGTCCCTCTATTTAAGCAGCAGCACTCTGGCTCTCGGGGGAAGATCGCCAGATCTGCTATGGTTGTACTTATTATGTGTTTAGAAATAAACCAAAAACTAACTGAAATCCTGCCTTGGAGTTATTTCCATGCTGACAAGAACCCTAGTAGCTGGTACTTCCTACATAAAATTTTAAATGAAACTTGTGTTGTTCTTACATTTCTTTTGTTCTGCATTGCATCTTCCATTTTGTCTCATTAACTGCGTGAGCATGAACAGTTCAGACATTTAACCAAATCTGGATTCACTCTCTTTATAGCCTGATGCTGATTTCATAAGGTGAACCGCCAGTCACATCTCAGTGAGAAGGGGACATCCAATGAGAGAATGAAGAGAAAGATGATCAGCTTCCTCCAAGATTTCTTACAGGAGATTGAAATGTCTGTATGGTATACATTTAGCATCATGTGATGGACCAAACTCACAAATGTTCTTGGATATTCTCAGCACTGAGATTAAACTGTTTGTGAGGGACCGAGCCAGAAATCAGGACAGCACAGGGAATTTTAAAAATGATCTTTGAAGTTTATTTACAAAAAAAAACAAAGCATAACGCTAAATAATTCTGGGCCCATAAAAGAGGTCAACATAATTAAACTTTAACAGAACTAGCCATAGGTAACTGAAGCACAAACTGACACATGAGGGAAACATATATACTGGCTGATCAGGCCATTTTGACAAATGGGGGGGCAAAATATCTACTTAAATTACAACAAATTAAACCAATCAATACAGTACTAAACAGTAACTATGGTGAAAAGGAAAAAAAAAATCAAACAATCCAAACTCTTCAAATAAAGAAAACAAAAAAATTGAAAACCTAAACTCTTCCTAAACCCCTTCTCCAGATCCAGTGGCTTTGTCCAAATATGCCTCAGTCCCATTTAAGTGGATCCAGAGCAGCTGGGACTCTTTTCACAGGCCTGATGACTTCTCCATCCCCATCTGCTTCTTCCAGAACTGGAAACTCAAAAGAAAAAAACATTAGCCCAACGAAACCAAATCCACAAGGTGACAAAAAGAAATGTAAACCAAATGTGTGCACCCAGTCAGTCAACCCTCTTTGCTGGACCTTGTTAACAAAAAATGAAATATGATATGTTGCTTTATGGTTTACATGATAAATAAAATGTCACCAGACTTTGGTGTGTGTGGCTGCTCATGCTGCCATCACACTGTTTAATTAATGTTATCTGACAAATATATCCATCACAGATGGAGAAAGAGACGGTGCAGCTGGGGGACACGGAGCTTCTTGCAGTGCCCCATGTGCTCCAGTGGATGACAGTGCAAGTCCACATCCCCATCCTCCCTGATGAAAAGAGAAATTTCAAAATAACATGCAACTTTGACCAGGAATGCAGGGAACTCCTTGGAGAGCACTTGGTTTGTTATCCACTTGTGAGTGCATGAACTCAGACTGTGACTTTTCCAGAACAGCATCTCAGCACATACAGAGTTTAGTATCTCTATTCAAATTAAAGCAACAGCCGATATTCTGCTATTGTTATTGTCCTTAGATATTAGAAATTGCAAACATGTCAATGTATTCTTTTCTAAATAAGACAAAAGTTTTGAATTACTATTTTAATTTAATTTGTTCCATTTTTATTAGCTGCAAAATGCACCTCTTACAGAATTTTTTGCAATAGTTCAGATGTCTGTAAACCTAGATTGTTGCAACTAACTTGGGTGTTTATTCAAGTTTATGTTCCAATATCATTGACACGCTGTGCAAGAATCAGATGTATAAGTCGCGACCATGTGACTAAGAATGCTCCAGAGGACCGACAGCAGATCCAGTGGGCTCACAATTTCAGGGACCACCATGAGAGTCTTATTGCAGTACAGGACTCTCCCAGCCAATGTCAGGGTCTTGAAGTTCCTACAGATCCACAAAAAAAAATTGTCAGGAAAAACTATTTCATTTTTTTTTGTCAAAACCATTGTTGAGCTATAATGATTCAGTGTCATTATGGGGATGAACAGTGACATCTGGTGGCAGACTGGAATTACAGCAGCTCATTCAGTTGGTTGACCGAAGCACCGACCCTAAACATCAGTGTTTCAATCTCAAACACTTTATAATGGTGTACTTCAAGCCTCTCTCCAACAAAATCCTGCAGATGTCCCACATACCCCACAGCTGTTCAGGAGCGAGACCTCCCCTCTGTCCATATAGGATGATTCCATCCTCTAACAAATAATTCAAGGTCAGCCCAGGGTTGAGGGACAAAAATGTAGTGCACACCAAAGAGGTGAAGCACATTAGAGATGTTAAGTAGCCCATCTTCTTCCACAGAGTCGAGAACATCATGGTACTTGCTTGTGACTGCAACCCCTACGTCACGCTAAAGTCGCATAACTCTGCAAAGAGATGAATTGGTTGATTTGAATTTGCACAGCAATTGGTGCTTTTATTACACCAAACTGCTACAATAATGATCATTCAGTCATAAATTTTAAGACTTAAAAACACAAACTAAGTTCTGATTATGAATACTCTTGCCACAGATAAAACTTGCTCTTCCTGTTCGCCGTACGGCAAACACGTAGTGGGCAAAGTTTTCAACTCCCTGACCCACTCTTACCCTAAAATAAAAACAGATTTTAATGCAATAAAATAATTAATTTGACATGGTTTGTTTTAATTTTAGCAGAGGAAATTAATGATCTTGTTGCTGGTACATGAATTTTTATTTACTTTTTTTTTTTGTTAGGGTAAAATACCTCGATGGAAAGCCATGGATCTGGATTGATCTCAGGAAGAATGAGGATGCAGTTGTTGCTCTTTTATTTGTCACAGCCTCCAAGTACAAGATCTAAAATAAAAGCACACACAACATGCATCTTAAGTTCTGATTAGAAACTATCAAGAATCGATAAATACACAAGTGCTTCATTTCAGAAAAAAAAGTCCAGTCTCAGTGTTTGTGCAATTTTATTTTAAAAGAACACTTTCAGTGACAAACTCTGCACATGCATTCTGCACAGCAAAGTTCAAACATTTGGCTGTAGAAATAATAAGAAAAAACATTTCTGAGTGGAGGGCGGGATTGAGCAATATAATAACAAAAAACATCTTAATTATCTTCCTTGAGTCATCGTCCACATCACCAAAGACTGTAATATTTTACCTGTTCAAAGAATTACAATACAACTCCAGTTGTCCTTATGATTTCCAAATAATTCAAATTTAGCGGTTGCTGGTTTATGCCAGATTACAGTTTGGAGAGAAGTCTCTCCAACAACTGCTGTCTCAACGCGTCCTGTTTGGACAGAAAGAGAGCAGATTGACAAAAAAAAGAGGGATAGTTAGTTACATGTCTCAGAATAAACAAATTACAGCACACTGCCAAAACGTTTTACTCAGATTTTAATTAGTGAAATTTCTCAGAGGTGATTGTGTACTTTGGGTGTGTAACATTATGTAGGTTATTAGGACTATTTATAATGCTTGACATATCACTAAGGCCCAGGTTACACAAAGCCGTGTCCGTCCAAAAAAAAAAGATTGGATTGCAAAAGTCTTCTGTAAACACGGAGCTGACTTGAAAAATGCAGGCGTCCACATGAAGCCACTGGATCAGCATAAAAACAGTACAAAATTCAGCCTTTAGGTGGCGCACGACTGAGAAAAGAAATCCATACAGCTCTGAACCGGAGAAGAAGACGGGAAGCGCGCGCAGAATCGTACTCGGTGCAAGAAAAGGAGTGTTTTCATCTAGTTTATAAGAGTATTTTGCTTTGGAAGCAAATTTGATGAAAGAATCTCTGGCTGCGATTAAATACGACCACCTTCATGTCTATGTGTATGTCTTGTTGTGTAATTGTGTTAATGTGTACATGTTGTGTAATTGTGTTAATGTGTACGTGTCTTGTTGTGTAATTGTGTTAATGTGTTAATGTGTACATGTCTTGTTGTGTAATTGTGTTAATGTGTACATGCCCTGTTGTGTAATTGTGTTAACGTGTACATGTCTTGTTGTGTAATTGTACTAATGTGTACATGTCTTGTTGTGTAATTGTGTTAACATGTACATGTCCTGTTGTGTAATTGTGTTAATGTGTTGTTGTGTAATTGTACTGTCTCAGTATTCTGTTTCCAGTCTACCTGACGTCTTCACTTTGCTAAGTCAATACAGAGCCAGTTTTATTGTGAATGGTGCAAGTTGGTTTAAAATATAGTTCTTTAAACAATGTATGATAGATGTACAATTCTACTTTAGGTTATATTTTTTTATCAGATTTATTTTTTAGAAAAGTTCATTTGGGATCTCAGCAGCAGCGCAGCTCCATCTTGATATCACTGGTACCAGTAATACTCTAGTCTTCTGGTTTAATTAGTAATCCTTGCCACACTGATCATTTTTATTCTAGTCTTTCTGATTACCTGATATTGTTGTTTGCCACAGTAGTTACTAGAGGTCACCTGATGGTCTCTTTGCATAAAAGAGAAATCCAGGTTTCCAGTTATTTTTGTATCAGTAAGAAACCTAACTGGATCTCAGCTGGTTTCTTAGTCTGTCTGGATATTTTTATGGTGACTAAGTGGCTAGTGGTATTATGTGATTCCCATGAAACGTTTTCTAAGTGGAGCAGGTCTTTGACTTGCATGAATGGTGCAACTTTGTTCAAAAGATTTGTCATATTTGTAGGATATAAATCATGAATTTTATTTTTTCGTGGATTTTTCTTTTAAGCGATTTATTTTAATTATTGTTGATTCATTTTAGGCCATATCCACTATAGCAAAAATGTAAAATAAAGAAAAATCACAAGAAAATTAGCCCATTTTTCAGTCTTTCTGCTGGCAGTCACATGACAAAAATGACCATGTGATGCACACTCATTGAAATGAAATGAAAATGAAATGAAATAAGACAGAGCTACTACAATTTGCTGCCACTTCGCGGCGCATTCCAGAACGATGCTATCTTGTTTTATTTTCTTCATCTCATATTAAAGGAAATTACACCATTTTACTCTTATTTTTTCCAAATATTTCCCAGGGAAGGCCCCCTTGACACCCCGTGTGACAGGGGTTGGTTGGTTGGTTGGTTTCTTGGCACACTTTTAACTCTGGGTTGTCCTAAAAAAGACTTGACAAAGTTGAGAGGGGGGAGGAGGGTGACAGGGCAACAGTTGGAGAGACATTTGAGCACAGAATAGATGTTTGCTCTCTCAGAATGAATTACCTCTTGCTTGAATGTTATTTTCCTCTCAACATACATGTGATGTGCTCACAAAGCAGGTTTTATATTGTGCAACAATACCATGAGAGAAAACACACTGATGATCAAACATGGTTTAGGAGTCAGTGGCAAAATCAACTCAGAATAAAACTATCAGCTAGCATGTTAGCTATTGAAACCAGCAGCATTCCTCTCTATGGGCTACTATCATTATAATAAACAGCATAATATCAACCAAGTTCAAATCACAAGACATAAAATTCAAGGAATATATGACTTATTAGTCCACAAGCTGCAAGAATAGGTGGTCTTTCGTCCTACAGCTCTTAGCCTCTTTCAGTTTGGCTTAAGTGTAATCTAATCCACAACTCAATACTGGCTCTCTTTGTTTTCATCACGTCTGTGAAAAAGACCTCATTGCTTTTAATTGTTGGGTCTGCCATGGTGCCGGCTTGGAGAATGTTGCATTAGAGAGTTTTATCTTGTAGTTAGCTGCCTGTTAATTTCATCCTGGAGTAGTGATGTATGCTGCAAAGCTAGTTGATTGGCAGCTTGGAGGCAGGATTTTGGGAGCGACAACATCCTAAGCTGAAGATAAAGCAGACCTGCTCAGGCACTGCTGAAAATGAGATTGACCCTGTTAACAGAAACACTTTTTTGAAGGTTTTTAAGTTCCATTGTGATGCAGGCTTGTCTTCTCCCTGTAACTTTCTGATCGAAGCAAGTTTGAAGGTCTGCAAACAGAATTTCACTGTTCAAACACAAAAAGCTTTATTGAAAAAAAACAAAACAAAAAACTATTCGACCAATAGGGGCGCACGTTCTTCCTGAACATCTTTATATGATTTTATGATGCCAATGTGTGCCATTTGAGGTTTTGAATGGGGTAAAGAGGCCTGCTCTAAATAGGCCCTGATTCTGTAAAATCATAAAACCTAAATTTCTGCAAGGCTGTAAATGTCATCAAAACCTGAATTCACAATGGTGGAGTCAAAGATGTCTTGATCTGTTTAAATTTTGAATAATGTCTCGACAATGGAACATGGCTGAGATTGAGAACCATAAATAGGGCTGGGTTGTTGCATTTTGTTTTTTCGACCAAACCCCATTTATTCAGTGGAGCTTTCTTTTTCATAGTTTTTTTTCCCTTTCTTTAAAACACTGTTTGACAAATCACTACCAAAAATCACAGGAGAAGGAGAAAGAGGAAATAGCAACATGAGGTTCAATGTTTCACATTGGCACTGAAAAAGCTAAGTCAACCCCCTGAATGGCAGCAGTACAGTGTGGAAGAAGTACGTAGCTTCTGTAGAGCTGCACGCTTTGTTGTTAAAAAATGGGAATACTTCTTTGACAAAGCTGCTATTTTTCATTGTAAAATGGCTGTTGAACTAGTTCTTGGCTTCTCTTTTCATCTTAGTTCATGGATTTCTGCCAGAAACAAAGAAAGACACTGAAAATACATGGTCAGGGTTATATGAAAAAAGAACACATACATTGTTAGGTTTAAGGGGAAAAAACACAAAAATGTAATGTGGACACTGCCCTATACAAAACAATCATGCATATGAAATAGACTGTGTGACTTTTACGCTCTTGAAACGCCCTGATCGCTGTTCCTAAAAGTGAACAGACTCAAGAATAGGCTACTGTTGTCGTAAACGAGCAATTTGCACACTGTGCAAGGGATTGTTAAGGACTCATCAGTATTCAGAGGAATGACAGAGCTCTTTCGATGGACAGTTAGCCTTTTGTTTGCAATATGAATAGTAATGTCTGGGATCTCTTTTTGGTTTCAGCTGTTTGGTTTCTGCTCGGTTAGAAAACCTCTAAACTAAAGTGAGTCTGAAAGTACTGTTACCGTTACTGATGTGTGGTGACTGGTGTGGGATCTGGTGAGAGGGGAAAGATGTGGAGCTCTGGGCAGGGTGGGCTTATCCAACAAGTGGACGATGGTGGTGCAGAGTCCCAATGTGAACGGACGACAGCAGGCTGCTTGATCTGGTAAAGATAACAAGAAATCAGCTATTGTGAACTGAGACTCTGATTATTCAGATACTTATCATCAGTGATGAGAGAAACGGTGTTAAAAGTAACAGTATTAAAAGTAATGGCGTTACTAACGGTGTTACCTTTTTCAGTAATGGGTAATCTAACTAATCACTATTTCCAGTGTTACAACTCGGTTACCGTTGCCAACAATTAAATGGGGCGCGTTACACACCATAGAAACTCAGTGAAACTCTTATCATGCGACTCTCAGTGCAGGAACTGTGAACCTTTTCTTTTTTTCTTCTCCCTTTGATGAGGGGAGAAGAGAGGAGGGAGGGGCGAGACAACTGCTGATGATTGGCTAAGGTACCGTAAACGTTCATGGTAAGCCAATCAGAGGCAGTATTCAGTTTGCACGCAATCAGCAGCCGCACGTAGCCTACCCCATTTAGTGGAGGTAAATGGCAGCAATGGCGAGTCTGGAGGGAAAGTTGGCATTTTCAAAGTGGAAGTACAGTCACTATTATATTCTCTTTGAGGTAAAAGTCAAAAACATACATGTGAATTGGACATTATGTCTCGGAGCGCAATGTTTGTCCACGTCCGTTATAAGCAACTCCAAGCAACTAAGCTAATGAAGCATCTCTCAATGGCAGACCCTTCTACAAAACTAGGGACCAAAAGTACCGTTGTTGATGATGACAGCAGATCAGAGTTTGTTTCTAAAAGTGGGTGATGTAGAAACTGAGTACGTAGAACCGGAACTCAGGAAAAAGGATTTTTCTGTTTCACAAAGCGAGGTTACTTAACACAGAACCAGAGGGTTCAGTTGAGTCGTTTTCAGAAACTGAGGTTACTGATAGTATACTCGGAGTCTGTTACCATGGCAACTGACTGAAGTAAACCTTTAGGAGCGGTTTTATTTAAACATACCAGAGTTTCTTTCTGTCTCACCCCTTTCATGAAACTGAAACAGGTTCAGTTCAATCTGAAAACCAATCATATAATGATCATTTTGGAGATGTCTGGACGATGAGATGTCACATTTTGCATCAGTAAAGTATGTTGATGATCTTAATAGATAGTGTGATGTGATAACCAGCCATGAATTCTACTCTTGACACCCTGATGATTTTCTTAAAGCGCATCAACCCCACCCCTCCAAAAAAAAAAAAAAAAAGAAAAAAAAAAGGAAAAACAACCCACTCGTTTCTTTCAAA
>JBAMYA010011333.1:0-43710 GCA_037176975.1 Arrhamphus sclerolepis | reverse complement strand
ATACATACATATATATATATATATATATATATATATATATATATATATATATACACATAAATATATAAATAATGTGTGATCAAATCTGTCCAAACATTTTAAGTGTTGGCACTGAAACATCTGAAACCAGTACCAGTACAATTCTGCTGGGACCTACTAATCGGGCAAACTTCCTGCCATCAGGTCCCAGCAGACCTCTGACATGGTCCTGAACCAACTCTGTGTGGAGGCAACACATGCTGCAGCCTCTAGTGGTCGGCAGAGGAACCACAGCTGCACCTACCTCCTGGCAGTGGTGAAGACGTGGTAGCTCAGTGAAGAAGCAGTAGCTCGGTGGTACAAACACGTTTATTCCCTTGTTGTTAAAGATCAGCACATTTGTTTACATCATCAACAGCAACAACAACAACAGCAGGTCCACCAGAACCAGTACAGTACCTCTGGGGTTCTGGTCCCAGTACCTGAAACACTTTTTCAGTCTGTGGAAAACTCCACAATCCACTAGACTCTGAAGTCCCTGTTCAACATGAACTCCAGTTGGGTTCCGTCAGTCTGACGGGGTCTTGTCAAGTCCAGTCAAGTTAGGGTCTGTTCAGGCTCAGCCTGGTTCAGTTCGCGCCTGTCGGGATTCAATAAGTCCAGTCAAGTTTGAGCGAGCCCAGTCAGGCCCTGTTCTGTCAGTCTCAGTCCCATCAGGTCTGGTCCAGTCGGCCCCGTTGGAACCCATCAGGTCCAGTCTGGTCTGGGCCAGCCCAGCCCAGTCAGGTCCTGTCTGGTTTGGTTCAATCAGGACTGGTCATACCCGATCCTCAGGCCTGATCCAGTCAGGCCCACTCTGGTGAGGTTCTTTCAGGTCCAGTCTGGTCTGGCCTGACTCATGGACGGCAAACAGAAATGAAAACAGCACAGACAGATGAAGGTTCTGGAAAGTTCTGCAGCTGCAACCAGAATAATATCAGTTCAGAACATCCTGACTGGTTCTGATCCAGTCAGATGTAGTGTTGGCTCTGTGTCCTCCATTAGCGGTCCAATCATTCTCTGAACCTTCAGGATGTCCAATCACAGCGCTGGAGGCATGTCCAACAGGGGGGTGTGGCTGACAGACTCCCTCTTGTACGTCTTTGGGGGTAGTTTGGGGACACTGTGGCGGGGAGGAACAGGGGGGCCGTCCAGGGGGGAATTAAGGGGTGGTGAGGGGAGGGGAATCTTCCTGGATGTCGGAGTGAGGGGGGTGGGGAGAGCAAGGGGGGGTGAGGAGGATGGGGCTGTGGGGGTGGAGCAAATGGAAGATGATGAGGTGGTGGGGGGAAAGAAGGTCTGGGGCAGCAGGTCACAGCGGGGGCGCCCTTGGGGTGGGGGCAACAGGTGTAGGGGGGAGTTGAGAGGCTCCCGAGGGGGCAGCAAGGGGGGACTGTCTGGTGGGGACGAAGAAGACAGCGACGAAGAATACCGAGGAGGGTGGAGCTTACAGGTGGGCTGGCGAGGAGGGACAGCGGGTGGGCTGTCCAGTTGTGATATCATCTGGAGGGGGAGGAGCAGAGAGGAGGGTGTCAAAGGATGAGGACCAACAGCTGATCAACAGAGCCATGATGTCATGACCCTACCTTGGAGGGGGAGGACTCAGACGGTGCCGACTCCGGTCGACGGCGAGGAGGGACGGGCGGAGGGACGGGGACATCGTCGCAGCCACGACTGAAGCTGACCATGGAGGACACCGAGGATGACCCTGGGACAACAGAACCACCTTCAGAACCCAGACAGAACCCGAGAGCACACACACGGACCAGACAATGAAGACACGCCCAGGGTTCTCCCCACCACATAACGACGGTGGTGCCATTGTCCTTTTGTCTAGCACCAACTTCAATTTTTGACCCCCCTGAGACCTCCTAACAATCATTTTCATTTTTTTCTACCTATTTTAAGCACCGCACGTCCGTGTGACCTTTGTTAGCTCATAGCTTCTTCTTCGCATCTCTCTTCCCACTCACCACTATCAAGGTGCCGGCAGCGTTGCTCAAGTCTTCATTTACTCTGGTTAATGATCCAAATCTTCCTACTGAATCATGAGTCCTCACATCTCCACTAATGTGGTCTGTATGAGTTCTCACGCTGCTAACGCTAATGTGGTCTGTATGAGTTCTCACGCTGCTAAAGCTAATGTGGTCTGTATGAGTTCTCACGCTGCTAACGCTAATGTGGTCTGTATGAGTTCTCACGCTGCTAATGCTATTGTGGTTTGTATGATTCCTCAGGCTGCTAACGCTAATGGCATGTACAAATGGCGTGAGTCCGAGTGGACAGCAGCGTAGCGTTAATACCGCGAAACCAGCATCCGAGTGGTTCAGCCAGCGAACCGACTCCAATATGGACTCGGCTCTGCCAACTCCACTGGCTGACCCCCCAGCTGCTGAACTGAGGACTAACGCGGTGTTTCTGAGCTTCACTGCAGTCATTGGTTTCAGTGAAGAATAAACTGGAGCTGCAGCAGGTGACAGGAAATGATGTACATTTCTCAGATTACTGCAACTCTTCAACTGTTTCTATATCAACATAATTCCAACGGATTCTGAAAGCTGAGAAGTGCAAGTGAGTATTTATATAGTTTTTTTTTCTATATAGTTATTTAAAAGATTATTTCTTTAGCTTTAGTTGTTATATTTATTTTTGTTGTATTTATTTATAACATTCCTAAATTGTTAATGTTGCACTTTATACAGTTAATTTGTGGTAAACTTTAAATAGCAAAAGAAATAAAAAAGAGGAAAGTATGTACAGGCGGGGGCCACTGGCAGCATCACTGTGGTATGAAAAGTTGGGGAGAACCCTGGACACGCCTGCTGCAAGATGATTGGCTCAATGATGGTCATGTGACCTGACAGCATTAAAAGGAACCAACTGCTTCATTCTGTTAACTTTGGTGTGATGAATGCAGTACAATGCATTGTAGAGACCTGATGGTTTCCATGGATACAGAAATGGGATATTTTACTGTCACACAGGTGAGACATTGATCAACTTAAGAGATGAGTTCTGATCAGTGCTGAGAGGACTCTGCCACCAGATCTAGTTTGGATGGATCCACAAGACTCTCGTTAGATCAATAATGACCAGGAGTAACGCTTCATAAACTTGTCTCTGAGGTCAGATGGTCCGACTGTTCCCACCTGGAGTCTTGTGCCAACTGTGTGTACGCATGGTTTCATACATGACATCCACACAGGCCTCTGTAAACCCCCCCACCCCCCACCCCCCATGACAGGGTGGTTCTGGTGTCAGGCAGGTGTCCACTAGCATGTTTCAGATCTGTCTGACACGTTGTTTGACAGGCTCCAGACAGTACTTTCAGACACTCGTCAGCACACCTCCCAAGAAGATCCCAAAAGGTGTCAGGTGTCATACACACGTCTGGATTTCAAACAAGTGTCCAACAAGTGTTTGACAAGTACCCTGACAAGTGTGCAGACTAGTCCCTGACAAGTGTCCAACAAGTGCCCTGACAAGTGTGCAGACTAGTCCCTGACAAGTGCTAGACTAGTCGCTGACAGGTGTCCAACAAGTGTTTGACTAGTACCCTGACAAGTGTCCAGACTAGTCCCTGACAAGTTTCTGACAAGTACCCTGACAAGTGTGCAGACTAGTCCCTGACAAGTTTCTGACAAGTGTTTGACTAGTATCCTGACAAGTGTGCATACTAGTCCCTGACAAGTTTCTGACAAGTACCCTGACAAGTGTCCAACAAGTGTTTGACTAGTACCCTGACAAGTGTTTGACAAGTACCCTGACAAGTGTACAACAAGTTTCTGACAAGTACCCTGACAAGTGTCCAGACTAGTCCCTGACAAGTTTCTGACAAGTACCCTGAAAAGGGTGCAGACTAGTCCCTGACAAGTGTCCAATAAGTGTTTGACAAGTACCCTGACAAGTGTCCAGACTAGTCCCTGACAAGTGCCCCACAAACACCTGAGCAATGTCAGGTGCCAGAAAGGCTTCAGACGGTTAGGGGTTAGTCCCCAACAAGGATCCAACAGGTGTCAGATGAGTCACAGGATGCTTGACAGGTGTTGCACAGGTGAGGACATGTATGAAGCGTCAACGGGGGTCATACTAACATGGACCGTGAGGCAGAGAGACAACAGCAAAGATGCTATCGCAGGCTGAGGAGAGGAGAAACAGAGTGAGAGGAAGAGCCTGAAGCTGATCTGTTCTACCTGAAACTAGTCTGATGCAGCTCTGAAAACATGCTGCAGCTCAGTGGGTGGTGTTCACATCAGCTGCAGCTCAGTGGGTGGTGTTCACATCAGCTGCAGCTCAGTGGGTGGTGTTCACATCAGCTGCAGCTCAGGACAATCTTGCAAAAGAGATCTTTGATCTCAAGGAGCTTTATCCTGGTTAAATAAAGGCTGAAGAAGGTGGAGTTCAGCTGTTCTCAGCCAACAGGGAGGAGGTAGGTGCTACCTCCAACACCTGAGTTCAGTGAAGGTGACCACATAAATACTTACAATCATCCATCTGGAGGTTAAAGGTAAAAACATTCAGCATTTTTTCAGACTTCACTGTTAATGTCACAGAAACAACCTGGCCTACCTATGCTACACAGGTATCAGATGTAGATACTGGGAAGTGGGCAATCTTACTGGAATGGAAGGGGCTGCTGGGACCCTGCGGTGAATCAAACACGCTGCCAACATCTGTAGAGCTGGAAGCGGCAGAGGCTGGGGGTGGAGTCAAGGGTGTGCGGGGGGAATTGGGGGCAGAGACAGCCCCACCCTCAGCCTCGCTGTCGGGGATGCGGCTGTAGCTGATTTTGCGGGGCTCATTCTGCAGAGGCGTTGGATGACGCATGGTCCCCATCCTGGCTGGGGTGGGGCGAATCCCTGGAGACTTCAGAGGGTAGTTGTACTTCTTGATCTGGGCCAAAGATGAGTACAGGAAATGAGTGATTACAAGAGCCTGCTCATCACAGCTTACACAGTGAGGTGCTACCACAAAGACACTTACAAATCGAGGTAATGTTCGGGTGTTTCGAGGCTCGATCTCCAAAGACTTGTTGAAGAGATAGTCGGAGAAGTCCTTCTCTGACAGGTCCTCCATTGGGTTCAGGTTCTCAAAGAACCTCTGCTCCACAAACACAAAGACACATCCAAATATTAGGGTCCAACAATCCATGTATCTGTACTGAACCGTTCCATACAGAGCTCTCAGTTCAGTTCCCACATGTATGGAACGATACAGAATTTAAATTTATTTTATCAACTTCTCTTCTGACGATGCCTCTGTGTTTACAGATCAGTGGATCTGTGTTCGACTACTCCGCCTAGACTGCATTGTCGAGCGCAGATCCACTGAGCTCCTCCCACATTCAAGCTAATGAGTCTGAGCTGTTTCTACACGGAGCTGCTGAAGACAACAGGAAGACGTGTTTTTTTCAAATGAATAACTCTCCAACTGTTCACGTTATCGACGTGATTCCAACAGATTCTGGAAGCTGAGAAGCAGCTTTGCTCTGACATACGTACGTGCTGGTCGTGGCTGTGGTCCCTGCGCTGTGTTGAGCTGTTCAGCAGGGTGAGAGAGATGAGTGCAAATAGTGAATGTGTAGAGGTTTTTAGAGGTGTTTTAATTGTGTTTAAAGGTATCTTCTTTGTATATAGTCTTTTCATTGTTGTAAATACCAGTATAAGTGTTTTTTTTCTGGAAGTTTTGAGGGTCTTTTTGCCATCTACTGGCCAAGGCAACGTGAGCGGTCAACCCCTCTCATTAGAACCAGGAGCCTCAAACATTGCATAGGAAGTGTGTGTACCACAAAAGCTGAAAATGCTCTGCACCAAACAACAACAAAAAAAAAAAGCAGATCTATAAAACCCTACGTACACACACCAGCAGCAGTTGCCCTTCATAGATCACGCAACGTTTTATAAATGAGGCCCCTGGAGTCTTTTTTTTTGACACAGGTGCTTCCTGACAGAAATGACTGTTCATTTCTGGACTTTTATCAGCAGCAGAGGTGAAATCAAAGCTGCTCCAGCATCATCCACATCTGGAGTTTGGAATACTTTGGTTTTACGTGTTAAGTACGACCCTGATGTTTTCCACAGAAGATGAGTGATTTCTCCATCAGATACACTTTATTTATTTATTATTTCCTGTTTCAGCAATGTTTAATTAAAAAAACTGTACTTTTGAGTTTAAATAAATGTTTGTAATTCATTTCAATAAAAAAGGCATGGAAATTTTTTTGTGTCAAAAAAATATTGAACTGCGACTAAAGTATCGAACAAACCGGACCGTGAATTTTGTGTATCGTTGCACCCGTAGCACATATGTCTCAGGTCAACAGAGCCTGGCACTGCTTTCAAAAACCACATGATGGACTACCACTGGGTAAGGCAAAGACCAGTATGAAGAGTCTCAGACATGTGCAGGTCCTGCTTGTAGGAAAACGGCCAGTGAGCAACTGACAAGAAAGGATCATGCTTGATCACAAAGTGTAGGTCAAGTATTCGAGAACTGCCTGACAAAGGTCCAACAAACATCTATGAAGGGTCCAAAAACATCTAATAAGAGTCCAACAAATAAAGATATCTCTACCCTTCGGGATGAAACCAAAGCTGACATTAATATGCTGCGGACCGAGTTATCACTGAAAATCGAGACCACAAACACACAGAAAAAGATGGAGAAGTCCCTCAGTGATGCTTCTGACAGAATAATGAAGCGAGAGAAACAGCGGAAACTCTTTCTAACGATTATAAGAAGCGGCAGGAGAAGTGTATGGACACTGAAAATAGAAGCCGCAGACAGAGTCTGCGTATAATCGGGATCTCTGAAGGCAGTGAAGCGGGAAAGTCAAGCCGTTTCATAGCAGAATCACTGAGGTGCTCGGCGAGGAAAACTTTCACAATTTCGTGGTCTAGTTTAGTAAGCAAACAACAAAAAGAAAAGGAAGCTAAAATAATTGATGCAATAAAAAATATCGATAACCAGTATTCAACTTGCCCCTGTATAGTCTAACATAAAAGGAAGGTGGCACCTCAACACAACTCAGTTTACTTTATACCAAAGAGACAACTAGACGCCTAATTCAGATAAAACACTAATATTATGAGCATGCAGAAAAGGCTGGCAGGATATAAGCACATCAAATAAAAGAACAAGCAGGATCAAGATCAAGGTTACTGAGATACGTACCACTACAGGACAAAGTACTATAAATCCAAAAGAAATTAATGATACCTTAAAAACCTTTTACACCAAACTATACACATCAGAATCCAAGCGTGATCGATCATTGATAGAAGATTTTCTAGAAAACATTAGTATCCCAACAATTAGTACAGATAATGAAGAACAATTAGATAGACCTATAACAACAGAAGAAATTGAACGGGCAATACAGAAAATGCTAAATTCCCAAACTCCTGGGCCTTGATGGTTACGCCTCTGAATTTTATAAGGCTTTTAAGCATCAACTAACACAAATATTATCAGCAGTTTTCAATGAAGCATTAGTTAAAAGCTATTTACCACCTACTTTTTTTTTTTTTATCAGCCAAGCATTTCTTTAATTCACAAACAAAATAAAGACCCTTTAGAACCAGGGTCATACAGGCCCATAAGCTTGCTGAACGTGGACTACAAAATATTGGCTAAGATTCTTGCATCACACTTACAAACTATTTTACCAACAGTAAGTCTCAAGACCAGACAGGATTTATAAAAAGACGACAATTGTTCTTCAACATTAGGAGATTTCTTAATATCATTTATACACAAACTACAGATTTTAAAGCTTCGGAAATACTTCTTCCTTTAGACGCAGAGAAGGCCTTTGACAGGGTTGAATGGGATTACCTCTTTTTGACCCTGTAAAGGTGTGGATTCGGCCCTCAGTTTATTGTTTTCACATAATTACGATATGCTCAATACGGACAAACGATGTGTGTTCTGAACTTTTTCCTCAAGGTTGCTCTACTAGGTTGCTCTACTAGGTTGCTCTACTAGGTTGCTCTACTAGGTCGCTCTACTAGGTTGCTCTACTAGGTTGCTCTACTAGGTCGCTCTACGAGGCAAGGCTGCCACTCATCACCATTACTGTTTGCGTTTGCCATGGAGCCTGTGACCATTTCTTTAACAACAGCCAAGGAATATTCAGGGGTGAGAAGAGCAGGAACAGAGCACCAAGTATCTTTATATGCAGATGATTTATTACTGTACATCAAAGACCCTGAAAAATCGATACCAACTATAATTACGCTCCTCAAAGATTTTGGACTGGTGTCAGGTTACAAACTGAATTTATCTAAGAGCATATTATTTCCTATCAATTTAGAAGCAAAACTAAATTTTAATACCTTCAGTTCTTACCCATTTACAATTTCTAATCATTTTAAGGATTTTGGGATCAATATTAGTCTGGAATTTTTGCATCTACATAATTTCTTGAAACTTTATAAAGAAACAGAAAACAATCTCAAAAGATGGGCTAAGAACACAATTTCTCTAGCAGGACACATAAACATTATTGGAACGAATATCTTACCTAAATTTTTATTTGTGTTTCAGTGTACCCCCAATCATTTTTGTAAAAAGCTAGAATCCTTAATTTCCAATTACATTTGGAATGGGAAAACTCCCAGAATTAGAAAAGTGTTTTTACGAAGATCAAAAAAGCTAGGAGGGATGGGAATGCCGTACTTTCAGCTATATTACTGGTCATGTGATCTAAGATCTACGTCTTTTTGGTGTCAACCACAGGGGGTTGATTACAACAGCGGGATACACACCTTAAAAGATTTATATATTCATAAACTGTTTCCCTCATTCCAACAGTTGCAGGAGAATTTTCATTTAAATAATAGAGACTTTTTCAAATACTTGCAAATTCGTAGTTTTTTCAAGGAAACATTTCCGTCCTTTCCCCATGAGACCCCTGAACCCATCATGGAAACACGGCTCCAGTCCGACCCTTTTAAAAAGGGATCAATATCCAAACTACACGACACTCTGTTTCAGATAGACCGTTCAGCTACACTGGATCATCTAGAAGAAGCCTGGCGGGAGGATGTAGGTGTAGAAATCCCAGACAACCAATAAACAAAAGCCCAGGAAAATGTGCACTAGTCATCTGTATGCATACGGCATGGACTTCTGCAATTTAAAATGTTACACAGACCACATCTGTCCAAACTGAAACTTTCTAAGATGTTTCTTACAGTGAATCCATCCAGCAACAGGTCTGGACAAGATCCAACTTCTCTAGCACATATGTTCTGGAGATGCCCACAAATTGTTAATAGGAATAGGATATTTCAAACTCTATCTGAGCTTTCAAAGAAACCCTGCTAGCATTGTTTGGAGTGAAGCTTATTACTGCACAACTCTCAACTAACCAAAACAACATGATTCGGTTTGTAACATTGTTAGCAAGACGACTGATGTTCTTTAATTGGAAGCAGAAAACCCCCCAACCCATGTAGCTTTATTAAATGATATGAAGCAATATTTGGAGTTAGAAAAAATAAAATACTCGTTAAGGAAGAAGGAAGAAATGTTTTACTCTATCTGACAAGATTTTATGGATTATTTCAGTAAGAGTCCACAAAACATCTAATATGAGTCAAACAAACATCTAATAAGAGTCCAAAAAACATCTAACAAGAGTCCAAAAAACATTTAATGAGTCAAACATCCGATGAGAGTCCAAAAAAACATCTAAGAGTCCAACAAACATCTAATGACTCAAACATCCAACAAGAGTCCAACAAACATCTAATGAGAGTCTAATAAACATCTAATGACTCAAACATCCAACGAGAGTCCAAAAAACATCAAATGAGAGTCCAAAAAACATCTGAGTCCAACTAACATCTAATAAGAGTCCAAAAAAACATCTAATAAGAGTCCAACTAACATCTAATAAGAGTCCAACAAACATCAAATGAGAGTCAAACAAACATCCAATAATAGTCCAACAGACATCCAACATGACACCAGTGAACATCCAATGTTCAGCAGGCATCCAACCAGAGACCAACGTACAGCAAACAAGACACCATCACCTGACAACAGTCCAACCAGTCCAGTGAACATGTGCCAGGTGAGGTGAGGTGTGACAAGAACACATAAGTGTAGTCTAAGTTGTTACTCAACATGCTTGAAACATTTGGGACAGATTTTCAAGAAGTAAACCTGTCCAACATATCCACAACAAATGTGCTGCAGCAAAAACATGTCAACGGTCACATGACCAGCTTTGTGTTCTGCTATACTACTATTACATTTATGATCAAATACTAAGTACTAACAACCACTTTACCATTATACAGGACATCGTGGAAACTGGGTAGCACTTGTATTTGGTTTTGGAAAGGCCACATTGTACATTTGTAGATATATCTCTAATGTTCTTTATCTCTTATTGTTATTATGCATGCTCTTAATTATTTTTATTTTATTTTATTCTATTTCATTATTATTTCCATTAAACTGTGCTGCTTACACCACTACAACAAAACAAATTCCACTCTGTGAACATCTTCACAGAAATGGTAGTAAAGCAATCCTGATTCTGATTCACGTGCATCAGTGTAAACAGGAATCACCAACCCTGATGTCGTTCTCCACCCTCAGGCAGTACGGCTGGTTCTGGTACTGCTGGATCTCTCCAGTGATCTCGGCAACTTTCCGCCTCTTGCTGAAGTTGATGAGTTCTTTGCCGTGTCTGCGCAGGAAGTCAGGATTTCCCTCCTCTGTCTTCAGGATGTTGGTCAGGTAGATTCCTGTCTCACACACACACACACACACACACACACACCTATGTCAGTGATGGCTGATGGCATTTGTGTCCCACATGGAGAGGTGAAAGTTGGGGCATACCAAAGAAGGGGACGCAGGGAGGGTTGATGGAGCGCAGCTTGGCCAGGTACTTCTTGTAGTGGTCTTCGCTCAGCTCGTGAGCCTCCTCCAGGATCTTCCTCTGTCGACTCGGAATTTGCTGCAGCGAAAAGCAGAATGGCAGTTAATCTGGTGTAGCAGCACCCCTGGTGAGGGCACAAACAGGTGAAATGGGTCAAATGCTCGATGCTCGTAACAGCTAGAAGTCGTTTCTTCAGCCATTCTGAAGTCACAACTGTGATTTAAGACCTCTGTTAGCATCCATCAATGTAAGGATGTGTCCTGAAAATACAGAGATGAGTTAAAAATAATAAATAAATACAGGTCCAAGCTAAAACAAAGTAGTCATAATCCTCTACTCTGAATGACCACTGCAAATACTACACATCACTCCTGTTTTACAGCAGCTTCACTGGCTCCCAGTTAAACACCGCATTAACTTTAAAATTCTTCTGTGCACATTTAAAGCCATTCACCATCTTTCCCCTTATCTGTCTGACCTGCTTCACACCATCACTCCATCTCGCTGCCTCAGATCTTCCTCCACTCTCCCTCTTTCTGTCCCTTCTTTCCGTCTGGCCACCAGGGGGAGCAGGACCTTCAGCTGCTCTGCTCCTCGGCTCTGGAATTCATAACCTCCCAACTTAAGGAACATCACTTCCTTTTCACTCTTTAAATCAAAACTCAAAATTCATCTGTTCAAACCAGCATACTCATCATAACCGGTTCCTTTAGCCATTTCACTATTTTTGTAGATTGTGTGTTTTATGCTTGTTATTTGAATATTGCATTGTGTACAGAGCCCTTGACTGCTTTGAAAGGTGCTTTTCAAACAAAATGTATTATTATTATTACTACCTGTATTTGCAACATTTAATTATCAACTAGAGGAAGTGCAGATTTAAAAGTGTAAAGACTGTTAAAGCAACAAATGCCTTCAGAAATGAGCTTTTAATTTATTTGATATTTATCTCTCTCTGACAAACACTGACCAGCAGTTTTATGTACACATAAACATAGTTATAATGAGAAACATAATACAGACTATGTTAAATGTTCTAAATAAATAAAAATAATATTAAACGCACATAAAACATCCTAAATAATGTAATCGGGAATAAATCCAGACCAACGGATCAGCCGAAGTATTTTAGAAAGGACAATAAGATGTTTGACAAAATGACTTGTATTTATTGATCATAATCTATAAATTATTTATAAAGGAAAGAGCCCAGCAGGAGGGATCTAACTCCATGGACAGTAAATCCACAGGTTTGGAGAGAGAACTGGTACAACAGAGAGAGATGTTCAACCATCAACCATACCAGTCCAGCCTGACCATCAAGCTGTTCCATCAACACAGAGCTGGACATACTGGGACAGAACTGGGACAGCTGCAGAAGAGAGCTGCACCTGTTCAAGGCTGAGATCAGAGAGCTGCATCAGGACAGAGAACAGCATCTAGCAGCACTGACAGCTCCATCAGAGGAGGTGAAGGAGCTCAGAGGAGAAAGGGAGGAGCACAGGAGAGCAATCACCTCTCTGTCAGAACAACTTCAGGAAAGAGGTGGAGCCACACAGGACCTAAATGAACTTCTAATGAGCAACCACAATCAGGACCCTGTGAACAGCCAAGACCCACCAATCCAAGAACCTACCTCCACCCCCAACTCCAATTCCAACACCACCCCTCATTCCACCAGACCAACACAATGGAGAGAAGAGACAGACATTGTCCTCCTCTTTGACTCCAATGGAAACTACCTTGATGAAAAGAAACTTTTCTCCACTCACAAAGTGTCTAAAGTCTGGTGTCCAAACACCCACCAAACCATCAACCTGCTGTCAGAGGAACAGCTGAGCTCTGAGTCACATCATCATCCACCAATGACCTGTGGAGCCAGCAGGAGAAGGTGTAGAGTGATGGAGAAGGCCTCCACCACCTCCCAAGAAAAGACTTCCACCCTGACACCGTCCACAACAACAAGATCAACAGCAGCCTGTCCAGGAACTGTACACAGAGACCCAATGTCCACCTAGGCCACCACCCCACCCTGGACATCAGCTGTCTCTAAGACCACGCCCATCTATTTAAAAACACTGTCCCCAAACACTGAAAAACTTTGGTCTTGACTCTTGACGTTGCTCTGAGAGACCAACCCACAGGAAGAATGCATCAGTCCAAAACCCCCACAGAACACAAAGACATGCCCAACCAAAATCCAGACCAACACAGTGGAGACAAAACCAACCCCAGCCCCACCCACATCGTACCCCAACAAGACCCCACCAAGGCAACCATGATCCCTCTCAAGCCAGACCACAGCCACTGTACACTTTCATGAACGGAACAAAAAGTAAAATCAAATTTTCTTTAGACGTCGTCCTGTCCTTCTCATCACCTGCAGCCGTACGGCATGCTCCTGCTTCCTCTTCATGTCGTTGATGTACCAGGCCACCGCCGTCATGGTAACAATGGCGTCCTCCACCACTTCATAACCGGGGTCGCTCTTGTCAAAGTGCTTGGAAAGTTCCTGAAAAAGAAAGCAAAACATCTAGAGGCAGAAGTTTGACGTATAAAGTGCTGAGTCATTCAGCAGCCAATCAGCTGCTAGATCTCAGCTATGTCCCGCCTCCTCTGCTGGTGATTGATGTGGCATTGATTTGACACTCATTTCAGAATTAAAACCGCTAAAGGAAAAAGCATAACTGAGAAAGACGGAGATGGAGATGTTTTAGAAAAGCTGACTGAACTCTGGTTACAAACTTCCTGTTCTTAACTGACAGATCAACGGACACATTTGACGAATGAATGACTTCAACTCCAATTCAACCATGTCCAGTCTGTCAGCATTTAAATAACACACACACACACACACACACACACACACACACACACACACACAAAAATCCTTTTGGTAAATGCTGTTTCTATCCACTAGGTGGCAGCACCACTCATAAGTCGTGTTTGAATGTTTTTGCAGACAGGACCAAAATATACATGTCACTGAATTTACTTTATTTTCAACGTTCTAACAATCGTGGTGTACTCAGTGTTACCTGACCCAAAAAACTGCTTAGAAGATAAATAAATATCATTTTAACTCAAACATATTTAGGTTGCTTTTTTAATCACTCGGCAATGCCGACGCACACGTCATGATTTGTGGTACTGACAGAGACAGATTTCAATAGATATCGATATAAATGTGTTGCTTTATATAAATGTATCCGATACGGAACAAAGAAAAGACGTCTACTCATCTTCAAAAGTCCATCTGTCTCTGGTCCAAGCCCTTTTGTTTCTTTCCAGTGTAATATGCATATATTTAATGTTTTTTTTCTTGTCAACTTTATTTAATTTTTTCATATGCAGCAGATCTTGGAGATGGGAGAGTAAAGCTTTTACCATCTTTCCAGCGCTTTACAGCCGTTGGGGCTCCAAGTGATGAAGAGGTTATTCCCAGTTTGCTCATTTCTTCCAAAGAAAGAGCTTTAAGAATGTATAAAATGCTGCATTTTCAGTTTCATCCCAAATCTTTCTGATGTAGAGAAGCCGAAGAGAAGAAACCTCATTCAGGGGCGTTTGAAGAGACTGAAATCTTTTTCTCACACATGGAAGCATGATCAAAGTTTGGAGATCAGGAGAAGGGAGGAGGATTAAACGAAGAAGCAGTTCATCTGAGACGACTGAAGCTAGGCCAGCTGAGGATTGTGGGAAGTTTCCAGTTCAGATCTAGACACATGTTTGACCAGAGCTTAAACTGGATCAGAGGAAGATCAGCAGCAACACACAGCTGAGAACAAATGGACGGGTTTCATCATCTCAGAGGTGGGCTTGGACCAGAACCAGTGAGGAAAGTGGTGTTGGTGTCAGGGCTGAGACTTCAGGCAGCTCTGGGATCCAAGGTTTTCCGTTAAACCTCCCGCTCTGTTACAATGCTGGAGGTTACTGAACCCCGAGAAAGAGGGCTCAGAAAACTGAGTGCTGTGGTAACTGACTCTGTGAACTAAAACTGGTCTCTGTTACCACGGTAACTGACTCCGTGAACTAAAACTGGTCTCTGTTACCGCGGTAACTGACTCCGTGAACTAAAACTGGTCTCTGTTACCGCGGTAACTGACTCCGTGAACTAAACCTGGTCTCTGTTACCACGGTAACTGACTCCGTGATAAAACCTGGTCTCTGTTACCGTGGTAACTGACTCCGTGATCTAAACCTGGTCTCTGTTACCGTGGTAACTGACTCCGTGAACTAAACCTGGTCTCTGTTACCACGGTAACTGACTCCGTGAACTAAACCTGGTCTCTGTTACCACCGTAACTGACTCTGTGAACTAAACCTGGTCAGCAACAGTTCTGCTTCAACATACCAGAGTTTCTTTCTGTCTCCTCTCCTTCAAGCTGAAATGAGTTTAATTAAATCAGAAAACCGATGATATAACGATCATTTTGGAGACGTCTGGATGATGAAATGTCACATTTGCATCAGTAACATTTATTGAGGATCTGAATAGATAGTTTTATAGTTTAAGGAGGTCAAATCTCCATGACTTGGTTTTGTTAGATGATTTTTTTAAGAGCGTTAGGTCTATTTTTGTTATAGTTTGCCAAAAAACAAACAACTGAGATCTTATCCTTCTGTGGTGGAGTGCGTAGTTAGATGACCAATCGCAGATGTGCTCTATCTGTAGGGTCTCCGTCATTTTTATGGACAGCTAACAGATCGTGGAGGTATCCGTCACTGCCAGAGAGCTGGTTGGAGAGGGTTAGCGACGTTGGAGAGGACATACTCAGAGAATTCATACTCAGCAGTCTGAGAAGTAGAAACTAGGATTTGTGTCTACTTGTGTGTAATGACAATAAAGTTCTTGACAATAAAGAATCCCAGCATGCATGTCACCTGAAATGAGTCAATAGTTTTTAATTCGCAGCAGGTTAAAGAGGCCAAAGTCAGTTTTTTTATGATGTCTTGTATGTTGCAGTATTTTGTTAACACAGGTGCAGGTTTTCAGGTGCTGAGAAGGTTTTTTTCTAACATCAGCTCTCTGTGACATCATCGACATACATTAATAAAGTTCTATTCAATGTCTAATCTAATTTAATCTACAACTTGAGGTCCTAAATGTATTTAATTTAATTTGGTTTTATTTTAGCCTATTTGGAGCCTCACCTGTAGCAGCAGGTGGTATTTGAGGATCCTCTGCACCGGTTTCAGCAGGTACGTCTCCAGGGGTAACGAGTGGCTCAGAGTCGTCCGTCTCTCGTGGAAGAAACGAACCAGACTTTGGTTTTTCATGCACTCCCGCAGTACAGCCACTGAACTGTAGAGGGAGACAAAGGCATGGGGACAGTCAGACGCCTCCATCACGGTTCCGTTTCTCTCCTCACCGCCTCCAGATTCTTGGGTTGCTGATCAGGACGTGGAGGCGTGGATGGCTTCAGGTGAGATTACAAACGTCCCCAGCAGAAGGAGAGCTCAGCTAGCGACAAGCATTTCAGCACAAAGGAAACTTGATAAGCAGCAGAGACGCAGGACAGAGGGAGGACGTCCAGAAGATGATGGAGCAGAGAGGGAAGTCCTCCATGCTGACAAAGAAAGGAAAAGAGGAAGAAGAAGAAAAAGAAAACAGATGGAGCAGATTATGAAAGAGGATGGAAGGAGACCAGAATTCCACAGATGTTTGGAGCTTCAACAAACATTCATTACAAGATTGTGGAAGACAAACTGGAGAGCTCAGAAACATAAAGATGATGTTGGAAACTATTTGGATCCTGTTAACCCACATTCATCAAGTGCTGAACAAAGAAAGGAAGGAGTCGAGGAAAGGTGGACGAAGAGAGGAAGAGAAAGCAGAGCAGACGATGGAGGATGGATGATTGGATCCTCTGAGGAACATCCATCACGGCAGGAAGCCAAACAGTCTCAGAGAGCTGATGACGCTGGAAGGAAGGAGGACAAGGCAGAGGAGGAGGCCAAGGTAAAGATGGGGACAGGGGAGGAGGGACAAACCAGGCTCTTGTTTCTCCAGATGGACGTTAATCACAGGACGAGTCCAGGAATATTCAGCGTGGCTGTAATATCTTCCACAGATTTTAGAGCAGCAGGTCTGAAAACCGTAGAGGTCCTCAGCAGACTCATCAAGCATCTCAACAACTCCATCACAGCTACCACTGCAGATCCAGATGTCACAAACAAAAATGTCCTCAGAGACATGAGAGGCTTCTGACGGTCCCAGATTCATCCTGCTGCTGGAATATTCAGTCAGGCTCGTTTAGGAAGAACATCTAAACTCACATAGATGCTAGAAATGATGTAAAAACACAGGAAACCAGAGAAAAAGAGAGCTCCTCTTTCCCTTCTAGGGTTTCATGATTCAGGAGGTAACATCTGGTAACATCAGAGTTTAAAATCTAAAAACTAAAAAAAAAAACAATCTTCACATAAATATGTCCTGAAGATTCATCTAAACCTAATTAAAGTGCAGCAGAACCTGAGAACCTCCTGATGGCTTCTAAAGGATTTGGAAGGCTGAGCAGCAGCCACATTTCTACAAAAACACTTTCAAATGACTGAATGAACACAATGCCAAGAGAAAAAGACACCAGCAATGCTTTTAGATAAGCAACTGTTGCTGCACACCAACCTGGAAACGGTTGCAAAACCATCTTCAAACAATCTGGAGTTCAATGTTCTACAAAGATAAAGATTATAAACAAGTGGAAGAAAAATCTGGGTCAAGACTGGAACATGCAACACTAAACAAAATGCGAAAAGACCCCAAGCTCTGTCCAAAGCACGTAAAAAAGGTTCCTGGCAGCAAGACCAGATGGAGACTGAACACAAGTTCCCAGAAGAAAATCTCTTCTGTCTAAAAAGAACATTTAACGCTCACACAAACGCAAGACTGATGAACAGATGAGACCGCAGATCCTGATCCTGAACTAGGTTAAGAGAAAACCAAAGGCAGCTCATCATCTCTGCCAAGAATGGAGGTGGGAGGGTGATGATGTGGGCTTCTTCTATGGGAGACTCACTCAGGAACGCTGCAGGAACATTTGATGGTGGTCATGAAGTCTGATATCTCCCTTGGAATCCTCCCCAACCATGTGGGACTCTGGACAGGGATTCCTCCCCAACCATGTGGGACTCTGGACCAGGATTCCTCCCCAACCATGTGGGACTCTGGACCAGGAATCCTCTCCAACCATGTGGGACTCTGGACCAGGATTCCTCCCCAACCATGTGGGACTCTGGACCAGGATTCCTCTCCAACCATGTGGGAATCTGGACCGGGATTCCTCTCCTACCATGTGGGACTCTGGACCGGGATTCCTCTCCAACCATGTGGGACTCTGGACCGGGATTCCTCCCCAACCATGTGGGACTCTGGACCAGGATTCATCTCCAACCATGTGGGAGTCTGGACCAGGATTCCTCTCCAACCATGTGGGACTCTGGACCGGGATTCCTCTTCAAACCATGCGGGACTCTGGACCGGGATTCCTCTCCAACCATGTGGGACTCTGGACCAGGACCCAACCTGCTCATTTTGCTCTTGTGTGCTGTTGGAGGACTTTGCTCAAACTTGGCTTCAGAGGACCCCCAGCCCCCCACCCTCCCCCACCCCACCGCTACAGCTCATGAATTTGCAGCATTCAGAACTGCTCCTCCATCCAAGTGGAGCTCAGCAGAACAAACGACCTCAGCATCTGTCAGCTCCCCCCGGATCTCCCTCCTGAGCTCAGCGCTGCTCCGTAAATGTCATGCTAATAGCAGCTATCTGCTGATGCATTACGCTCACAGAAAAGCATCGGCATTCTGCTGAAAGAAAAAAACGTCCTCCGGCTCAGCCGCGGCGGCCTCAGATGGCAGCAAAGCTGCATTCCTGGAGCCGTTCTGCTAACTACAAATGTTTCTCGCAGGATCACTAACCAGACTCTCATCCCCGAAGTCCCAGCGGGGCGGGTTCAGGAACCTGCAACCCAGCAGATTTCCCTCCAAGACCGACCCAGAGGAAAAACGCAGTGCCTGGTACTGCCATTACTGTCAGTTTGCTGAGCTTTCAGGACAGAAACGCCACACAGGGCACCTCGTGGGTGTTCAGCATCGACATACCGCCATGTCAAAAGTTAGAACCCCCTCTTTTAATCCTGTTTTTTTTTTTTTTTTTATAAAAAACATCATAAAATCATCTGATCTTAACGGATATTAAACATGGTATTAGACCAATACAACCTCAACAACATTTAGCTCTGTTGGGAAGTAATGTGGGTAGTCCCGAGTACCATATTCCTTTAAGAGGATCATCAGTAGGTGTGAAGGCCTCTATAAAAGCAGATGTTTTTAGCAGTTTGCTGCTCTGGAGCAAAACACAATGCTAAGAGGAAAAGACATCAGCCATGGTTTTAAAAGGGGGAATGCCACAGAGGAGGTGAACATAAGTCTAAGCCCCAATCCCATTTCTCCCCTCAGCCCTAACCCTTCCCTTTCTCCTCCCCCCAGCCCCTTGAAAGGCAGTGGTGAAGGTTACATTCCCCTTGGAATTGAGATACCCCTTCTTTACAGTTATACGTCATCATAAGTCGTTGCTAGTTGCTATACATCAGAAAAAGGGGCAGGTTTCCATGACAACCGCTGCTCATTCACGCCAGCAATGTTATGATGCGATGGGTTTCCTCTGGCTTCCCTGAAGGACATTTACATGTTACAGCTACAAAATACCAGAAACCAGATAGAGAAGTTAGCAAAGTGACATCAGTGACTAACGCTAGCAACACTGAGGGCTATGTTGATTAACATTAATTTTCGCTACATTAGCAACCAAGCTAACATGACAAACGTTACTGATCAGCAATGAACGGGACCGCACCAGAATCAACAACGTTGGCGGCAGCCTGAAAGCAGTGCGCAAGTAAATGGACGCACATACTTTACATTTGTGGGCGCCTGCTTTTCGTGGTTGTTGACTCCTCCAGTGAATGCTTCGAAATATCTTCTACCCCTTGGTTTGAAGTGTGGTCCTGAGCTGGCTTTGTTTGGAGGGCTGTGTGGCCCTCCCCCTTAGCCCTTCCCCTCACATGAACCCGCGGGGACGGGCTAAGGGGGCGAAATGGGACTGGACCTAACAAAAGATCAGGAGCAGAGATGAAACTTTAAATGCAGAGAACCAACACGACTAAAAAAGGCCTCAAAACCACCAGACCACCAACCTCCAACCACGTTTGTCTTATAAATGTCTCTCCTTGTTTTACAAACAATAACAGGCCGTAAATCAACTGTTTTCTGATTCAGAACTGGACAAACACCCGTGATGTCACCCACAGAGTGGGCGTGCTTTCTGAGGAGCTTCTGAAGCTAACGTCTTGTCTTACTGCTGATGTTGGAGACCAAAACCAAGCTGTAACTGTGGACATTTGAACATGGCCTTCAGAGGAGACTGACTCATGTTTTGGAGCCCCTAGAGGTCAGTAGAAGAACTGCACTTTTCTTTAGTTTGATCCAGCTAGTCCTTGGTTAGGACCGTAGCTGGGTTTAAGGACATTCAGTTTTACGAACTCTCTGTCATCATCCTGAGTTCAGATTCACATCTTCTCGCTTCAGAATCTTTCTGGTTCCCATTTGTGTCTCTGTGCAGAAGAACTGCAGACGGCAGATAAATCTGGTTTTATTGCAGAATGTGGTGATCAGATTGAGATGTCTTTGCATGTTTCTCGCTCTGTGAACACTCTCCTCGTCCAGGACGGAGGAAACTCTGTCTGGCACCTGTGAAAAGGTTGAATGCAGCAGCAGAGAGACTCCACATCTGGACCTGGAAGGACCCAGCAGAAGAAGCAGCGATGCAGAGCTGAAAGCTGGACGGAGCTCTGAAAGCAGCTGACCTACTTATTTTTATTGGCGTTTAATGGCGCTTTCGGGAGGCCACAGATCTGGACGGGGTGAAGAAGCGGCCGAAGGCTGGTCTGCGGATGGTCTCGGTGCAGCAGCTGGCACGCGAGGACGGCGACGACGAATGTCACGATGATGTTCTCAGCAGAGAGCGGTGATTTAAGCGTATGAAAATGCAACTGGATCACCGCCCAGACCAAACATCTGCCTGTCAGATCTACAGAGAAGATTCTCTCTGTTGAGAATAGAAGACAAACGCACTCATACACCGAGACAAAGAGACGAAAGACATCAAGAGCGACGTCAAAACACTCCAGGAAAAACTGGCAGCAAAGATGGAGAGAAGAGCTACGTTTGATGAGGAAATCATCAAAGTGTTTCAAAACAGTGTCCCTCAAACACAGACTGGAAGGGACTACAGCGCTGAAGGACACGAAGGGATGACAGAGCTTCAAACTTTACTGTCTAACAAACGTTTCTGGGGTACATCATCACACAGCAGAACCTGAGGAGGAGCGCCAGGCTCTGTGGGAGGACCTCTGCTTCTTCACATCTGCACGCTCCTACTCAGCGTCATCTTATGTTAATTAATGCAAATATCAGATGACACCCTAACCTATATATGTCGACCTACGTCATCTGCATCTAAACAATCAGGATGGTTCTCTCTCTTCTCCTTCGTCAGCTGATGTCGTGGTGATGTTGCCCCTCCCCCTCTCCTTCCAAACCTTCATCTTCTGACCATCCTGGTGTTCACCAGCACCTGTAGACTGGTTGCCACTGTGGGATGAGCACTGGTGTGGTGGACGTGCAGCCCAACCCTCCGACCACCACAGGTTTATAGATTTATACCAGATATTTGGAGATGTTTGTCCCAGATGTTCGACATTTTTGTCCCTCTCCTCTCTCTGCATGGGGGTCGTGGTCTGGGTCTCTGACCCATCTAGGCATTAATAAGGCTGCCTGAGTCTGAAGATGAAAAGGATCATCAAGACTTTTGTCAGCAAGAAGTTCAAAAGTCAGTGATGGTCTGGGGTTGTATCAGTGTCCGAAGGCCTCTTATCTTTATGATAAGTGTAATTATGCTCTGTTTTATAGCACTTTTGCTCCTCCGTGTGACCTCAAGTCTCACATGGAATGTTTTGAGAGAGTAGCTCCCGCATGGCCGGATTTGTGACATCACCACTTTATGCTGAGGCTGTCGAGATCCCGTGAGAAGACCTATTTCTCTTTCTACAACTGTGTGACAGCCTCACATTCATTGAAGGGCCCTGATTAAAAAACGTTTTATTGCACAGGCCAGGTGTGCGGTGAATTAGATGTTATGTTTGATGACTCATACGGCTGCACCTGCGCGATTATGGAAATTACATTTAACATAAAATGCTGTTTTGGTCTTCCCCGTACCTGAGGACCCCTGTAGTCCACTCATGGATGGAGGTAAATAAGGTGGTAAGAATGAAAAATGAAATAATTTGGACAAATTTTATCTGAAAATAAAATACAGGCAGAGAAAATGTAAAAATATGTTTTTTTCTAGCATGTTCTGCATGATACAGGGTTGTTTCAAAGTTTTTCTGCATTTATTTTGTGACTCGTCTCTTTTCAAATAAACCTTAACTGGATCGTTTGTTTGCTAGAAGAACTCAAAGTTCTGGGCCACGATGGTTTTAAGAAGCACAAAAGTTCTGAATTTCAGCTGTAATGTAAAGAGGGATGATTTGGAGCAGTGATGGTCCAGAGCTTAAGAGGGTCCTCACAAAGACGGCAGAGAAAGTCTACACAGAGCCAAAGTTCTGGACGCCGTTCAGCTCCAGCTCAGAGCTCCTCTTCTCGCCCATAAAGCAGACCTCTCAGCACCGCTGCTCATCCTTTTACTGCTCTGTGTGTTTCTACTAAAACACATTTACTCCAGTCGTAAACCAGACGCCCCGCACATGCTCCGTCACCGTCGGCCCAAACCACAGAGTTCGTTTATCAAGACCAGAGCAGAGAAAAATGCAAAGTTCCTCGCTGAGGCTTCACAGTCCCTCAACGGCCGCAAATTTAAAACAGAACCAGAACATGAAAGAGTCCCACGTTTGTCCTGAGACTGCGGCGAGAGCTTTCATTTGTCGCAACAGCCACACAGGAGTCCAGACTCTCCTCTGATTGGCCGTCATCATTTCTGGTTAGCCCTAACCCTGTTTAGAGGTGAACAAACAGGAAATGAAAAAACACACATTTCCTGTGTGTGACGACTTTTAATAGCACTACATGCAGCCCAAACAACCCTAAATCAGAAAAATGTGCTACGTTTTTGCATTCCAGGCCTGCAACACCTTCCAAAACATCTGGATAAAGAGCAGTTTGCATCATTTGTTAAGAAACAGCATCCATGAAAATCTGGCCTGACTCGAAGAGCATTCCTGGTTCTCCAGAGCTCCACCTTCCCACCCTCAGCAACCTTCAGTTGTTTCAAAAACTCTCTGAATCTTCTATTTCCTGTGTGCTCCAGTGAGCACCATATTCAGCAGCCTCTAGTGGTGGCTTTGGGCCCTGCAGCAGCAGTGGTGCTTCTGTGAATACTTACTTGGGGTAGTTCATGCAGTAAAGCGTGTAGATGTCAAAAGCTTCACTCTGAAAGAGAGAGAACCGGGGTGAGGCTGGAGGCACGATGAGCACAGATACATCTGGAAACAGCAGCACAGTTATGCGATAACTGCCTCAGATAACAGGGAACTTTGCATCTCTGTGTGAAATTTTAGCACAGATTCATGTTTTGAAACGAGGAGACCCTCAAGACTCAGAACCGGACCCGGTTCTGCCCACTGCACTTCTGCTTTTTACAGGAAATTAAAAATCAGACACTTAAAATTGAATTCTTGGCATGTTTTTTTCTTTTTCTTTCTTTTTTTACTGAGCGTTATCATGTCTGAAATGATGAAAACCAGTCTTTATTACGTCATCTTGTAAAGCTGCTGAAATATGTTTTGTTTGTCTGACAGCATGGAGGCCTTCAGGTGAAAACTATTGAATTTGATTTTTTCAGCTTTGCAAGTCAAAGTGAAAGTGAAGGAGAAGAAAGTTGAATGATTTATGAAGGTCAAACACCAAAGCTGAGGGACTTTCTTAGTATTTATTCTCACTATGTTTTTGTCTCAGAGCGGAATTTCTTGCATCTGTATATTCTTAAGGAGGATCTTAAGACAAATCAAGTTTATTTGTTCTGTACATTTAAGACAAAAGAAATGGATAAAATATCAGACAGAGAGCAAATCCACGTGGCTTATTAGAGTCCACATGTGGAGCCCAGCTGTTTCCTGTGAACGAATGCAACACCTTTGGGCTTGATGCCATCAGGACACTAAAACCACCAGAAAAGGATCTGCTGACGTCCACCGCGTCAGAGAGAACTGCAGAACTTTGAAGACGTTTGATGGATCTGCCAGTAAAAGCTTTTGGAGCTCGTGAAAAACTTACAATTTTCTTCAGTAACCATGGAAACAGAAAAACAGGACCTAAAAGTAACGACGCAGCAAAACTTGAAGAAACCAACATTGGTGTCTACATGCAAAGTTAATGATGCTCTTCAATACTGTCAACTACACGTCCCACAATGCATCCTGACTATGATAAGCGTGTCTAACCAATGGGAAGATGATTTCAGGAGAGATGGGAAGCAAAAATAAAAAATACAAATAAAAACAAATAAAATCAAGCCTTTTGCTTTTTGGAAAATGGAACTTTGGCGCTTCAAGACCAAAACCAACAACAGAATTTAAACGTTTGGTGACCTGAAGTCAGACTAGTCCGTCACACCACCTTAAAAATGTCCATCTGTCATTACCAGTTGAATGCAGGCAGTGTTGGAGGCTCCAGGAATTAGACGAGACCTTCCGCGCTCCTAAATCACAACCATTGTTCTTCTGCTGGACGTGTTGGTCAGCTGCTCGGAAAACATCTCAAATGCACAAACGAGCTGAACGTGTTCATTCAGGCGGCGTCGGTTTGACCTGCACATGCAGCTCCTCCAGAACACGCTGATTCTGTTTTACTGGATTTACTGGTTTTACTGGTTTTAATGGCTGCTTCAGGTTCCCAGTCGTGTTTTTCCACCAGTTAATGAGCTCCAACGTTCAGCTGTACTCACCCTCTCTACAAAGCACTCAGCGATGGCTGCAGCATGGGGACTCCTCTCTAAATCCTCCAGGAGATCACTGAGGACAGAAAGACATGTTAGAGACATGTTAGAGACACGTCAGAGGACAGAAAGACACGTTAGAGGACTTAAGACCAAGTCGTCCTGTATGAAAAGCAGCAGCCTGAAGTGAAGTCCAGCAGAACTAAACAGAACCCTGCACCTTGGACCAGGTCCAGTTTGTCTCTGAGGGCAAAAGTTCTGCAGGCTAGACCAGGCCATGGCCACTAGGGGCAGGCAGAGAGTCCGTCACCATTGACCTCTGTGTTTGAGAGTCCTGGTCGTTTGTGTTTCTGTCGTTTCATGACACCAACGTGCATCTAAACGTGGATTGGAGGTTTTCATGCAGCTTTCTGCTGATTTAAAAGCTGCACACTCACCACTGGTCACTGCTGGAAACCAGTCAGCTGTACTGGGCTTCAATACATTTACCTCAGAACATGAGCATGACCTTCAGATGACCTTAATGATACAACTTCCTGTAGAACTTGGACTTTAAGGAACTTTAAGGAAATTTTCAGTCAGACACTGAAGAAAAAAGCTGATCAGTCGCGTCTAAAATCAGAGTTTAGCTCCAGATGAAAAACAGCAGCAGCCTGGTTTCTGTCTCAGAGGAGCTTGTAACTTTCAGCTCCTTAAACCTGCTAAACAGCTGAGTGACCACAAACACACAAGAGGGTCCTTCAATAACTACTAGAAATAAAACAAGAGCGGGACAATAACGCCCAGTATTGATTTACACAACGCAGTCAAAACTACCCAGGAGACTGTGACAGCAATAACCGCCTTCAGATGGCGCTGAACCCTGAGGTCCTCTGGTGCCGGCCTTTTAATGGTTCCCAAAGTTAGAACAAAAACCTTTGGTGAGACCTCGTTCCAGTATTTGGGTCCTCATCTGTGGACCAGCCTACCAGAGAACCTCAGGGCTGCAGAGACTGTTGACATTTTTAAAAAGAGGCTCAAGACCTACCTTTTTAGTTTAGCTTATAGCTGAATTTTATACACACACACACACAAACACACACACACACACACACACACACACACATATATATATATATACACACACACACACATACTTACACACACACACACACACACACACACACACACACACACACACACACACACACACATATATGTATATACATATATATGTAAATAATATATTTAACCCATTAAAGTTCGAGATCCAACAAAAAAAATGAATCTGTGAGGCTATATTTGTACATGGTGGTCCTTCAAAAGCTAAATAAATATTATTTATCATGAGCATGATAACATTTGCAATTTAGGCTTATATACAAAGTAGGACTGGTTCAAAAAGTGGAAGGGAGACAGGGTTCACGTCTCAGAAGATGAATATTTTTTAGTCATAAAGGACGTGCATGTGTGCAGTTCATCATGTTTCTCTGTAAGAAACAGAAATGTGTCTTGGCCCTGCAGCCAGATTGCTCTTCGGGAATGTTTTTAATGCAGTCTGTCTTTCTGCTGATATTTGAACTTTGACACACACCCTCCTACGACTGTGCTGTGAAGTGTTAAAATGAAACTGGCCACGGTGACTCAAATAAGGAAGGTGAGGCATGCATGGGGAACGAAAACTATACATATAATAAACATCAAGTAACGCACGGGCATGTTGACACATGTTGAGGGACAAAAAAATATGTCACTACACTACAACTCAAACTATGCAGTGCATCTGACTGGTCTGCATTAATTGTGAAACTATAAACTTAGGTATATATACATGAGGTACAGTATCTTCTGCAAGAAATTACCATAAAAGTGATCATTGGTTGTTCTATGCAGCATAATCTGATCACTGGAGCCAACAGCACCAGCTTTCACAGCTTAATCAAACACTAACGGACAGAAATATTTCATGCCATGCATCATCTTTGATTCATATTTCTATGAATAGAAAATGATGATATTTTTAACCTGGGCCCATCAGAATGATTCATAAAACCATATATATTTGAAATTAGTCATATGATTAGAGAGACAATAAATATCTATATATCTATCTATATATATATATATATTATAAATGGCTAAAAATTAAATTAAAATTATTACTATTTATTTTTAACACAGCAGATGTGAGTTTAGCATGTAGCAGAAGACTATGAATCACCTGGGAAAAGTAGAGCTATGCCAGAGGTTTAGTTTGCTGTTTTCTAACAGATCTGAAAGCAGTTTTTGAATTTTGAATGGCTTTTTTTTTTGTTAAATTGTGAGATTTAAAAAAAAGTGCCTTTCAGACCAACTTGTTTGCTGTAAATATATATTGTCCATAAAATGTACTGCCAGTCAGTGAGAGAGGAAACGTTCCATCGAAGCCCCTTTCACCTGAGAAAAGGGCTCTTCTACCTGCTTCAAACTAAACTGATGTAATTCCATTTGTAAAAAAGAAAAAAGGCTACTGTGCACTGCTAGACTTTATTTTGATTTATTCAAAGCGAACAACGCAATTCGCCTTCAGCGTCCTCAGGTTCACTCAGGTATGACCTGAGTAAATTATCTGCCAGTCACATGATCCCCGTTTCTTAGACTATTTATTCTAATATATGATGTAATGATATTTTGTAAACAGGAGATTTAAATATTGCATTAATATTGCATCTACAAATCATGACTTTACTAATGCCTGTTTGTTCTGCGATCTAGCTGCACCTGATACCGAGGCTCTGCATGGGAATTTGAACTGTGTGAGATTGATGCAATTCCATCTTTTAATGTGTTTGCTTTCACATATAAACAATTACCCATGACTGCAGTAGTTTTGCTGTGGTGTTGCTATTTAATAATGGGATTTTAAACAAGTTTCCTCTATTAATCATTAAAACCTTGAAATACAGAATACGAGGGTCAATGTTTAAGACCCCAGTATGTAACAACAGCTCTTCTTGACTGTTTTCATATATTGTTTATTATCTATATCTACTTTAAGCTTGTGTTTTTATTTCTACTGTTTGGTGGCCGACTGTGCTTGATAATGATGATAAAAGTCTATGGCAGATCACGTTAATGAGGAAATGCAATTCATCACCTATCTGAAATACGGTTTTATGCTTCATTGGCTGCTTTTGTCTTTTTTTGTATTTAAATTATTCATTCACTTGTTCTACTATTTCTCCCACATCAACTGTTTTGCCTTCACAGCTGCAGAAAGGTACTAAAAAGGAGATATAAGCTCACCAAAAAACACAGGAGGAGGATCTCCTCTGTGTACCTGCTGTTGCCATGGTGAATAATGATAACAGATGTCTTTGTATAGTCACGGTAACTCAACACACACACGTACGTCTGAAACTGCAAACTCAAGAGTTTCTTTTCTCGGGGTCTGGTGACCCTTTGTTGAACCTCCTTTCTGAAACAGGCCCCTGTTCAAATGTTTATTCTGACACTCGTTGAATACGCGCAAACTCTACTTTATATCCACTCAGCGAAGTTAAACTCATTATTTTTGTAATTTTTTGTGTGAAAATGTGAGGTTAGAGACTTCTGAATGAGAGTAATGTGGACACTGGACGTGCCATTAGCGCTCACATCCATCTGCTCCTCCATCTCACCGTTTAGTCAGGTAGCTGGTGAAGTTCTTTCCAAAGCCGATGACACCCCAGTACTCTCCTTTGTAGACCCCCTCAAAGGCCTCGCTGTGTGTCAAGGGCACCTGGATGGCAAAAACAAAAGGGTCGCTGTCAACACACCATATATTTCTGTATCTCCCACCTCAGAACAGTTAAGTTCTTCATACAAAAAAAAAAAAAATCAGATTTCCTTCTGTCATTCATTCTGCTGCAGGACAAAGAGTCCAAAGCAACAATCAGGGTGTTAGAAAACAATTAAACCCCACTGGACTCATCCTAACAGAAAGTCTGTTACACGGGGATAACTAAAAACTACACTATTAGTATCTTCTCTAAGCATTTCTTCTTTACAATTTGTTCCTAAAGTTTCTGCACAATACCGTTTTGTGTAACATAGCATATTGTAAGGTTACAGTTCTGGTTCACTTTTTAAAAAAAAAAAAAGGGAAAAAAAGGGAAGTCTTGTTGTTTGTTCTTCTGCAAAGAGAAGTGAAACTTATTTGCTTAGAGTTCAATTAAATTTACGATCAGAGGAAAAAAAGTCAGTTCCTTTCTAGAAATTTAGTCTCTCTTTCGAGGTGAAATGCAATTCACCTACAATCTTTTGCAACTTGACAGAAAGTAATGTAATCAGCATCAAACTGAATGAACAACAATCACTAAGAACTAAGAATCTTCACTTAAATCATGTGACAAAGCACATACAAAATAATCAGAGTGTGATTTTGAATACAATGAATGTCTCAGAGCCACATGAGTACCTGGTGCACGCTGGAGTTGTCCAGGAAGGAGAGCAGAGCTCTGCTGTAAGAAGCGGGGGAGGTCTCATTATTCACCACAGCAACCTGGATTCCCCTTGGATCTCCTCCAACACACAAACAGATCAGAGAGATCTGGATGACAGGCAGCAAGAACTGGAAACACAACGAGCTGGAAGCCCACAGGAGACAGTAACAGTCACATATATTCTGCTTGCTGAAGATGGGGCAACACCGTTTAATGCGTTAACTTCAGCTCACCCTGGCATCCTCTTCATCCGCAGCATTGTTTTGATGATGAGCGCAGCAATGTTTCTCCCCTTCGGCAACACGTGTCTGGCTCGCACCTTCCAGTCAGCTAAATGCACAAATGAAAAGTCACTCTACAACATGGTACATGATACTCCAGAGAAAATTCCACACATTCGTAGATACACATTTCCCACATAACTAATGAGTGATTACCTTGTAGGACTGCATGTTGAAGAAAGATTCACAGTGGAATGCTAGAATAGCACCGCCCTGGTGGCAGCCAGGAGAAGTGGCTCTGGCTATATTGCATCTTTGCATTTTAAATTTATATTTTTAAAAGTAGAATTATCGCTTAAATTAGATCTTTTTTTCCTTTTGTTATTTTTTTTTTCCTGCTGGTTTATATGCTGTTGTGATGAGCAACCATGATAAAAAAGGAAAAATGATTTCCATGGGGAAGCAGCTGATTGAGCGTTTGCGGAGCTCAAGTAATCCCTGGAATAATACCCTGAATCCATACTAGTGACAGAGCAGATGTCGAGAACGAAGGATGACAGAGATTAGAGGAGGGTAAACCATTTATTTCCTCTATCATCATGTGAAAAGAAAGGAGGAGCTTAGTGTGCCAACAAGGACTCAGCAGAAATGTTGGTAATGCAGTATGTGCCTTAAAGGTTTTTTTTTTCTTTTGAGGACAAGGTTGCAGGCATATATTCTGAAATGCATTGCCTCTCTGCAAAGATTTAAGACTTACGTGCAGAAAGAAACTGCAGACAGCAACAGATGTCAAGGATTATCCATTGCAGTACTTGTTCAAAACAGAATAAGTACTGCGAGTACATATTTTATATTATAGGAGCATCGCTTTAGACCTCCTGTAGGTTAATCCATTGTCTTTTTTCAGACTCTGATTGTTCAAAATATTTCATAAAAACCTTATCCTTCATTTTTTGAAGAGTCCCAAACTACACAGCAATCATGCATTAAACAAAGAGATTTAAAAGTCATGTTGTTAAGTGAGGAATGAACAGGCTGCACCACAAACAAGGTTCAGAACAAACAATATGAACGCTGAAGGAAAGAAAAAAGGAAAAATCCCAAAAATGCCACAGAACTAAACAGCAGATAGATTACAGTTGGCAGCTAGATAGTGAGCACATTTGAAAAAAAAAGACAAAAAAGACAGCAAATATTAGATTTACATCAACCAGGTGGTAAGATATAAGACTCCAAATGAAAGGCAACGCTGTTTTCTATCTTTTCTCAGCATACCTATTATCTACAATACCCAGATAAGCCATTGTTGATAAGCTGTGGATAACTTTATTTGACTGAAGGAATGCAAGACTGCGATAAAGTAGGCCTAAGTGGGTTGATCATATCAAATTGTCAATAAAAGTGGCTTTTGCTTAGAGATCAGTGAAAGAGATTTGTGGCATTCAAAGCGCTTGAAAAGAATGTCTGACACTACAAAAGGAAAGCTTGATGCTGTCTTTGCAGCTGCAAAATGACGTACTATACGTTAGCTGGAAATAAACTCTGTCCATTTCAGTACCTGTACATTTGGTAGCTTCTTCTACAGCGTCTGACCCAAGAATTGGCTGACTCTCGTCCCGCCCGCTCTCGAACGACTGGCTGTTTTCCAGCGGTCCGCTCTGCGGACTGGACCCTCGTTTTAAGCCATTCTGGTCTGATGTCTCACACAGCTGCAGGAAAGCGTGCTCCAGGGTCTGCGGCAGAATAATAATGAGCATTAAAACAAGTGAGACCACCTATAGCATGGTTTTGGTTTTCTTGGGGTGTCTTTGGCAAATTATGCCCAACAAGCTCACAAGGACAGCCTGAGAAGCAGCACGCTCATTTCAGTTACTGTAAAAGAAAACAAGGGGTGCAGAAGTCAGTTTGTCTTGCATTGTGGTTTCATTAACTACTCCCAGCCATAACTATCAGTGCCTCTGGGTGCCCAAGCAGTCCACCGGAGGTTTAAACGGGACTCACTGTTGCACTGTGCTGCTTCATGACTGCTTCTGGAGGGCCTTCTGCCAGCAAATGGCCGTTTCGCATGAGACCAACCTAGAAAAAACAGAGTCAGTGTCAATCATAATAGAATCTGTTTATTCAAATGTCAATCCATTTTAATCCAATGAAAACAGCTCCTTAAACCACAAAACTTACATTCTAAAAGAAGGTTTCACAAACAATTTGGTTTCTCTTGCAACTGATTACATATAATTAAGGAGAAATTGTTTTATAGTTCCTATAAGTTCCAAAGTGTACAAAAGAAATATCTGAATCTTTATCTGATCAGGACAAGAGTTCATCTGCACAGCAGCAAACATGTCATCTTCTTGTTTTGTTCCCTTCATGGGACTGGCTAACTTAACTCAGTCACCTCTTCTCTGGAGCTCACATGTCAAAAACAAAAGCTGCAGCTGTTCAAAGTCTGTCTGTTGCACCTGAGGCTGGAAGACGAAGAAAACCGCACTTCTCCAGGTCATGTCAAAGTGACCTGTCACGTCGACGTGACCTAGCAGAACTCATTCCTTATCAGTAGTGCAACACATGGCTGAGCTGTTTGCTGTATTACCTGGATACTTCTGTCAAGGTGCAGGAGCTGTAAAGGTAAACTAATCAGCAAATTTGCTTCATTATCCTTCAGCCGACGTGACATTCTTCCATCTATCTGTCAGTTACCCAGAAAGGTAGTCATCGCTGAGTGGTCCGACTGGCTTTTCTTTTCTTTTCTTTTTCTTTTTTTTTTAAATTGAGACATTCCTGATGTGTTGCATCCATGAGAAAGAGCTTTTTAAACTGTGCCAGTTGAGAAATGTTTTGAGTAGATCCTCAGTGTATTACAGCACGTTCACATACCGTACATAGTTGCACCAGCGAACTGATCTGGAGTTACTTGTTGACATGTGGGTCAGATAACAAGATTTACACTGAAGTTCAGGCACGTTTTCACTGACATATATATACATATATAAAGGAAAGTATTTTCTGGGTTGTCAGCAGGCTGCAAAAGCTTCTTAAACAGCACCTTAAGCATCACGTGGCAATACAGTCTCTGAAACCCAAACTTAATAACCTATTGTTTCCTTTAAAGTGTAACAAGAAAACAGCAGAAAAAAGACCATTTAGTATTATCTTAAAGGAGAAAATATTATTATTTGTCTGGGAAAGCTCAGATCTGAAAATATGCCTTTATTTGCTGTATCACAGATGTGGGCAACACAAAGCTCTGAGACCAATTTATAAAGAGGCATACGTTGCTGAAGCTATCTGATATAACTGTACTTAACTGTGGCCATGTGGTATTTTCACGAAAAAGTATCAGACTTCAAGAAACTGTGTCAACCTTTGAAAAATATTGTTTTTTTTATTTACAAAGAAGGAGTTTAATATTCAGTACTTATATTTGTTCAGTCTCGTTTAAATGTTCAATATTTATTTATCACGAGTAAAAATGATTGTGGATTTATCTAAATTCTTTATGAAAAGTAAATTTGATTTCAGACAGAGGTGGACAAACATTTGGTCTCACAGAGATACCAAGTCAGACATCTTAAAAACTTGGTGGAACATTAACAAAAGAAAAACAAAAACTTTAGATTTTGAGCCTGGATACAAAATACTGTTTAAATTTGCGAACTAGAGTTTTGGTCTTGATGAGGGATCTTTTCTGTCACTGTTGACTGAGTGACCTGAAACAGGAGAAATACTCAACTTTCTCATATACTGTAATAAAAGCAGCAATACATGAGTTAAAAAAGTCTTTACAAGCTCACATTTAAAGTTCAGACAGAGCATCAACAACTTGAACTCTACAAACTCATTATGGGGAAGAATACTTCTATAAAATTACCCTTGAAGGTCCTTAGGCTGAAAGTGGTTAAGTATTGCTAACAGAATGTGCAAAAAGCTCCTCGTAAGACGACATTTCTAGAAATCCTCAGGCATGTCAGTGTCTCCAGGCATCACGTGCTGCTATGCTTCTGGTTTTGTTTTTGCAGCGTCAGCATTTTTAAACTTGCTTCATATATTTCGACAGTTTCAACTTCACACAATAACAGTTAATTAAAATGCACAAAAGGCAGAGGTTTCCTCTGCCTCCAAACTCCACTAAATCATTTATGCCACAACAGCATGGCGTCTAGGAACTTAATCTACAGCGCAAACTTTCAAGAATAAAAAAAAAAAATTGACTTCCATGGAGTTTACAAAGACGATTAGTGGTACAACAATGATTGAACTCATTTACTTAATGGATTTACGGTGAACCAAGAGTTTGTGAAACAAATCCACTGAGCAGAGTACCTGCAGGGCTATAAGCTGCATGAGGCCATGTGGCTGTTACATTATAAAATTAGTGTCTGTCTTCTTTTCATTTCTGCTCTGCTTTGGATGTTGCCGTGGTGGAGTTCAGACTGCATTTTTTTAATCCATTTCTTTTAGTTTCCAAGCAGTTCCAGACAGTCTTGAAATCCATCACCTTTTCTTCAGTGTTTTGTTTCCTTGTGTTTCTGCACTTCCTCTTCCTTGTTTTGGTACCCTTTTGTTTTTGCCACAACCTGTTTTTTTTGTTGTTTTTTTTTTTTGTTTGTTTTTGCTGCTCATTGGACAATTTTGCTTCCACATATAATCTAAGCTATGTTCTGAAAAATTCTGAATTTGTACTTTTATTTTTCCCTAATGTTCGACTTTTGAACCCGTTCATCTTTAAACCATCAGACCAGTGACGTCATATAAACAACCCTGATCAGATGGATAAAAGTAATACAGCTCCGGCTAATAAATGCTGCTTATTCTTCTTTATCATGTCTATTTTTTCGCCCATAAATACTTTTAAGGTAGGTTATAAATATTTTTTCTTTTTAAAGAAGGGATCAGTAACTTGCTAAAGCATCAAGCTGCAGAGGTGTTACTAAAGAACAAAAAATAATGTACTTTTCTTGATAAACACAGTGATATTATGATGCACATTTAGTCCTCATTATTGTAGAGACAAGCGATGCATGAAATGTAGAGCAGACCACAAAAGGGAGCCTCTGTACATCCTCTGTCCCTGGCAGTCTCACTGAATTCGACCTTTCGACCTTGTCAAAGCCAATAAGTACTACATTCTACTTCAGACCCGTTACTTTTCTGTGACAAGAAGAAAAGCTGAAAGCGCTTCTTTTTACTGAACATTGTGTATGCTTTCCTGAATGTTGAGGATGTTTGTATTTGTGCTTTTGGTGCACGTTTATGTGCGTCTGACAGCGTATGAATGAACTCACCACATTGGCTTGCCTGGCCTCCTCTATGTAATGCGTAGTGATGATGACAGAAACTTTTCCCGTCTTCACAATCTCCACCAGATGCTGCCAGATCCTGTAATGAATACCAAAGAAACCAAACATGTTATGTAACGCTGGACCTGCTCATTAATGCAGTTTTCCTAAACAAACAGTTTGCTAATAGCAGATTTGCTGCCAACAATCTGATCTGACTGGGCTTTGTGATTACAAAATGACACTGCAGCAGCACCCTGGAGGGCTTGCTTGCAGTGTGTGCCTTTCTAAAACAAAGCCATACATGTTTGTGCAGACTTTGTCTGATCAAATTCTTCCCTATTATGTCGCAATATTCCCACCATTTAATAAAGAGTGAGAAAAGGGTCAAGGAAATGAGTGTATGGGTTATATTTATTTGGCAGCACACTTAAATCTAATATAATCTATAATATAACTAAGGTTTAGAATTGGCGATGCCTTTAGAATGCATCGCTGTATCCTTTCCTTGGAAAGGACAGGAAGCGTTTCATTTGTGGGGCTCTTCTACGTAAACTGACTGATTATATCAAATCTTTATTTAACTATACATCTATTTCACACACTACCAGACCTCAAAGATTTATCAAGCTTGGCCCAGTACCAGGTTTTAACTTCTATTCCAACTACAAGTGCAATATTTCCCCAAAAAAACTGTTTAAAAAAACTTTCAGGAGACATAGAGGAGACTCAAGAATTCGAGCGAATTTAGAATTTTGATTTAAGTGTTTTACTTCATTGTAACATTTCAAATTTCAATCTGTATTTAATTATTTGAGATTATATTAATGTATTGTTATTATAGCAGTATGCTGTTGTCAGGACATCATCAAAAACCTCCCTAGATAAATACGGATCGATGAAATTGTTTATACATATATATATGTAAAGCACCTGAATGCAGTTAGAGCCACAAAGGTTATTTCAGTTCTGTAATACAATTGATACGGTAAGTAAAAACACTGATACATCAATACTATGACATAAAATGTACTGATATTTTCATGATAGGGTTTACAGTTTGAATATTTTGCAGCTCTTAAAGGGTGTGCTGCAGTCCAGAGGAGGGCTCTTCCAGACTTATTCAGCCATTGCTAATTTTGTTACATCATAATCGATACTGGTTCTGAATGATTTGATCAGGCCATGTTCACTGCTTATTTAATTAATCGACATAATTAAGATTTTACACATGAACTTTTTATAATAACTAGAATGGATTTTTTTTTCTTTTTTACATAATTCAAACATCCATCCATCCATCATCTATACCCGCTATTTCCTGTACAGTGTTACGGGGGTCTGCTGGAGCCTATTCCAGCTCACTTCGGGTGAAAGGCAGGGGTACACCCTGGACAGGTCACCAGTCCATCGCAGATAGTTCAAAAAGCATGTCCAAAATTATTCTTGCTTTTTACTATGTACATATTTTGGAGATGTTGTGATCTTCCTACAGCATTTTCTTTTGTTATTAGGAGGTTGTATGTATGGAGCACCAAAACTGACATAATTAAAAACAAAAGCAGAAATATATATATTTTTGTTTTTCCTTTTCCTCATATGTGCATTTCTGTCAAAAAAAAAAAAGTTTTATCTTGTCCCTGTACATGCACTGTCATCAATAAATAAATAAATAGAGAACTGGCCTGGCAACCGGAGGGTCGCCGGTTCAATCCCCGGCCAATACTAATAATGTGGGCCGGCGGAGTGCTGAACAAGCACTTCCCCAAGTCCACATCCATGGATGAGGTGCCCCTGAGCAAAGCACCTGAAACCCCCACCTGCTCCCCGGGGGCTGCACCACAGCAGCCCACTGCTCTGGGTCCAGCAGCCCAGATGGGTCAAATGCGGAGGCAGAATTTCCCCACAGGGATGAATAATAGCATATAAATAAATGAATAAATAAATAAAAAAAATAATAAAAAAAATAAAAGATATATATATATATATGTGTATATACATACATACATACACACACGTATATGTTGTTTTTTCCTTTTCCTTATACATGCATTTGTTGTTTTTACATTTCTTTCTCCCTTCTTTTCTTTTATTATGCAAATGAGGAGGCTCCTCTACTATTGGTCAATACACAGGGAGGAGCAGGATCCCTGGATCACGATAAGGTGTCAGCAGTGAGTGGTTTAGAGTCATATGCCTCCAATATGAAGTCAACTGTGGAGGATGAGAAACTTTCTGAAAAGATCAGCGATGATGACAAGCAGAAGATCTTGGACAAACGCAATGAAGTCATCAGCTGGCTGGATGAGAACCAGATTGCCGGGATGAGGAAGGATCAGGATCCATGGATCTGATTACTGACCAATAGTAGAGGAGCTGGACCAAGAAGGGCAGCCCTCTTCATTTGCATAATGAGGCAGAAAAGCATATGAAAAGTAAAAAGAGGAGACAATCAAATGTAAAAACAACAAATGCAAAGACAACAAATAAGGAAAAGGAAAAACAAAAAATATATATTTCAGCTTTTACTTTTAATCATGTCAGTTTTGGTCCTCTGGCTTGCTGCATGACTCACGACTGTTACATACTTCGACCTGAGGACGGGGTCCACTCCGACCGTTGGCTCATCCAGAATGAGCAGCTCTGGATTCTGCAGCAGAGCAGCTCCGAGAGACACCCTTCTTCGCTGCCCCCCACTGTCACACAGAAAAGGGATGAATAAAATCAGTCAAAGTGTCTCCTGCGTTTCTCGGTTTGTTTGTGGTAATCCACCTCGCCTCTTCGCACGCCACTCAGTCCAGAAGGAGGCAGAAAGGTGGGAGCCAAAGTAGCCAACACAAAAAAAAATATATATATATATATATATGGACAAACCTGCCTGACAGGACAAGAGGTAAACAACCATACCTGAGGTGGGTATGCTTGGAGGTGACGTCACCCAAAACCAAACATCATTTAGCACATGAAATATACACACATGTCCTAACAGTAGAGCTTTATAAGCAAATTTATACTGACTTTTAAGGATTTTCAGGACATTTACCTTGAGGACTACTTTATAATCAGACAATACCTGTATTAACAGGTCACTGAACAGATCACTAGTTAAAATCAAAACATATTCTTGAACGAGATTCATTTCATTTGATAAGATGGAAACCTTTACTGGATTTCCAGGCATCAGTAAAGCATGTTATTACTGCTGCAAATTCTAAACGCAATGATCCAGCTCCCTTTATTTGACTTTCCTCTACTTCCTTATCAGACAAACTCATACATTGTTTTGTGGACACTGAATTTACAACATCCCTATAAGGTGGAGACAATGTTTTTCTGTATGTGTGCACATCAATTTAGATAATTCATAGTTCAAAGTCTACAGTGCATCATAAAGTGGCTTTATGTTGTGATAGGATGCTTTTACCTTCAGTCAAGTTGACACACTTTAATCTAGCATCTCTACAAAAAAGAACAACCCCCCCCTGATTTTGAAGTACAATAATCCAGAAAACTTTATTTTGCAAAAAAAAAAAATTTAAATAAAAATAAAGGATAAAAATGAGCATTGGTTTGGAGAGTAAGCCCAGCACTATAACCTCCACGACATGACCTTCTGTGTAAGTTCAGATCTAAATCCTGCCAATAAGATGAGCAGTTGTGGTTTTACCTGAGGTTTCGGATAAGACTTTGTTTCTGAGGTAGATCCAGGAAGTCTATGAGGAAGTTCATTCGTGCCTGGGTTTCCTTTGACGTCAGGCCGTGGATTCGGCCAAAGAAAGTCAGGGTGTCGCTGATGGTGAACTCGTTGTACAGCGCCAAATCCTGTGCAACACAAACACGACGGCGTTTCAAGTGTGTGGATGCTTTACTCCTCCGAGATGTTTCTGTGAGGAGGTATGAAGCTCGTATGGGATCTCCATACGCCTGAGCCCTAACTCCCCCTTCTCCCAAAAGCTGCAAAAACTGAAGGACTGATGCATCTGCAGTACAAGTTTCAGTTCTGTTTCTGCAGGAAGCTCATAACTGTTTTAGTTAGCGTCTACCCGTCTGTACACACTTCAGTGACTTCCATAAGTTTTTTTTCCCCCCACTTCTGTTCAAATTAAGAATCAATCTAATCATGGTACGTAATAAAAGAAGTCTTTTTTTTTAAAAGGCAAACAAAACTGTTTTTATATATAAAGTATTTCATAAAATAATTGAAGAAGAGGATGAATTAGATAAGAAGCTCTCAGCATACACTATAATCAGACTGAATAAAATGTTTTTTTAATTGAAACCCAACCCTAGGTTTATTAAAAGTTTAGAGGAAAAGCAGACAAACTTATTTTTCTCATAGCATCTGTTACATGTTGGTGGGAGCTTTGTTTAAGCTATAAGAGCACATGTATCTGCAGTTCAATATCAGTTTACGGCGGTGAGAGGTGAGAGATACATTTGAGGTTTCATATTCGTGTCTTTCTGGGTCACAGAACGTGATGTTCAGGGTTACAGAAAGGAGGAAGCCATGTATATTATGTCTGGTCTGACAGTACTAAGCCACAGCACAGGTTCATGTTGCCTAGCAACGAAAGCTAAAATACTGAAGTCCTGGAGTAAGGTGCTAGTTACGGCTGTAAAGAGTTAGCCTGGTCCTCATTTCATTCCTGCAAAGAGTCTGGTCACTCCCCACACGTGTACTTCCTGGAGGCGGGCGATTTTCTCAAGCTTAAAATCATTGGTCTATCCATAAACGAATCACTAACATTTAGCGATGTCGTATGCTATGCGCTAGCACAGCCGTCTCGTACTTCCGTTGTAAACACAGCCCTCCATATCAGAGAATATTAAAATTCGGGGCTACAACATCACTTCTACTCAAAAAAACAAAAACAAAAAAAACAACAAAAAAAACAACAACTAAACACTCATCTTGTTGAGGCTTTAAGTTGCTGATACCGGCGATCTTCTCCAAGACAGAGCGAATATCTTACCGTATATGCGAATCCAGCGTCATTGTAGTTTTTATAGGACTCAACTGAATTATAATTTCTTACTGAGAGCAGCTGTCGGCCACGCCCTTCTGTTCGTTGATTGGTCGTCGTTTGTTTTTTTTAAATTCGGAGTAAACCGAAAAGAACTGGGTTTTCGCAAACTATGTGGTGAAGTGAAATAAAGTGAAAATGAATTACTAGTATGGTGAGGACCAGGCTATTAAAGAGCAGGTTGCTGACATGAATATTAAAGGTAAGAATTTTCTGTAAAAACATGTTTACATAGATAGATAGATAGATAGATAGATAGATAGATAGATAGATAGATAGATAGAACTTTATTAATCCCCAAAGGAAAATTCACATGGTCAAACAACTACTAGAAGTCTGTTTTTACAATCTGTGTGGCGAAAAATAATGGAGAAAACATGTCAATAACAGCATAGGGTTCAATAAATATATTCTTATTTTCAAAAACATTTAAAATCTTTTGGTACACGAGTGTACTTTGGATTTAATAACTCTTAAAAAAAACAAAAACAAAACAAAACAACAAAAAACAAAGTAAGAGCAGCAGGCCTTACCTGTGGCATGTACCCGACCATCTTTCCTGGAACTTCGTGACCTGGAAATGCAGGTGGCTTCCCCAACACAGTGATGTGACCTCGTGAGATTTTCAGGGTTCCAACGATGCATTTTAAAAGCGTCGTCTTTCCACAGCCGCTGGGCCCCAGAAGGCCGTAACTGCAAAATAAAACCAGGAACATTTCATATTAAAAAAACAAAGGTTCTCTGCTTAATTATCGGTTACATTGATAGATCTGAATGACTTGTGTTTGCTGTGAAGTTCCACCATACTCCATCTTCAGGAAAAACAAACAAAAAAATCACACTTATTGTGCAAAAACATAATGAACGCTTGAGTTTGTCTGGGGACAGAAGAATCATCACAGCTTTGACGTGTTTTATCTGTTGTTTCAGGACGTTATCTGAAAGGGAACTAGTTGGACGTGTCAAAGAAAGTGAATCTTCTGTCCTTGCTCTGAGCTCGACTGGCTCGTCACCTGATCACCTGATGAGATAAAAATGCAGCAATAACAGAGGCAGCGGGACAGAACGCACATTTCTTTTGGTTTGGTTGTGTAAATTACTGCAGACAAAACAAGCAAAACAATCAGAAAAATGTGTCGTGAAGACTTTTTTTCAATTTCTTGTTCTCAGAGATTTGAAGCCCTACAGATTGACAAAATACAAACATTAAATTCAGAAATATGGCTATCTGCTTCTTTTAACATGTATATGTTTTATACAGGATGTAAATGACATGCAAAGAGCCACATAAGCTAGCCAGGACGAATTATTTATTTAACTTTAACCAACTTCCTGACAAATGTATTATTTGAGATACTTATATACAAGGTAATAACACAGTTTTTAAATGGAAAACAAAACTTTTATGCAGTAAAGAGCACATATTTGAATTTTTACCATTTTAAAAGTAGTATATGTCTTACAAATCATGGTATAATAATAGTAAGAAGAAAACAACAATAAAAAAAAAGAAAAAAGAATGGAAGAAAAGCAGAAAATAGGCCTACGTGTTAAGCCAACCGAAAGCTTTTTCCTCTTCTTTTTTTTTATCATACTATTATTGGTATCTTAACATCTTTTTTCCACAGTGAATCATAGTTGTTGCTTATCAGTCATGAAGACTGGAAGCCTGAAATAATCCATGTTTCTTGTCCTCTCCAGGACAACTTTGCTCATTTGCAGGCAGAATATAAAGATGTGAAACTTGCTGAATTTGCCATGTTCATATTTAAAAAATAATAATATTGTTAAATTCAGTGCGAGCATAAATGAAATCCTCGCTCAAGGGTTTTTGTTCTTTTGTTCTTATTTGTCACAAGAAAGCATGTCTGTGTGAGAGAAGTGGCATTTAAATCATCGATAATGAGGCTCCCCTGCTGACAAATGAGTAATTTAGAAAAAGGACACGACTTATGCATTTGAGTTATCCCAAGAGCTAAAAGCTGTTCTGTAACCAAGATGTCACTGTTTTTATGTTCTTTGAAATGTAATTTCAAACTCAGTCTGCCCTTTGTGGTGATGGAATTTTCCTGTTTTTGCTTCAAAGAACCAAAGAGATAGTTGTGTTAAAAGCAAACCTGACTACCTAGCAGGAAATTGACATGTCTGGGAACTGATTGGTCAGCAGATGCATAACAAAGCTTCAGGACCTCACCCAAGAAACGCAACATCATTTGCGAGTTGATAACGCTCCAGAGGTGATGAAATATCCTGAAACTTTCAGTTTGCTCAGCATTTCTGTTTAATGGTAATGTCTTTTCTGTCACTCCCTGTCTTGTGACATTTTGATTTGAGTAAGAAATGGAGAAACAAATTGTCCCAAAAAAAAAGATTAAATAAAATTTTAAGTCCAGGGTGGGACGTCAACTGCCTGATGTAGGAATTCAGGTCAGTGTGGCTCCACTTACATGTGCCCCTGTGGTACAGTCAGGTTCAGGTTGCTGAGGACCTTCAGTTTGCCGTATGACCTGCACACATCTCGGCACCGGATTGCATAATTGCCCTGTGCAGCTGGCAGAGACGCTTCCAAATCAGCCTTCATGTTACCCTCCTTCATCTGGAAGAGAGAAGACACCTCATTACACACCAGCAACATCTCTGTGGGCTATTTTTATTCAGAAATATGCTCATTGTTTTCCAGTTCTGAGGGCGATAACAGCTGTTCTTTCCATGAAAATGTGCACAGGCTAATAATACAGCCCTCAATCTTGGGTGTCACTATCTCTTATAAAAGTATTGTTTGTGAGCTCATTTAGCTGATGTGACTCTTTATAGTGATCCACATGCGCTTCATCCAAGGAGGAAGGATTAAGTAAAAAGTTATTTTCTCAAAAATATGGCTGGTTTAGTTTAATTATTAAGGGAACTAGAAAATCAATCAGGGATTTTTCTAAGTTACTGAGGTAGTTATGTTGTATTGAAGTTCTTAAATAGAGTATAAAACAGAAGGAAGAAAGATGTTTTTCACACTTTTGCTGTGTGTTTAGTTTTGTTTCTGAAATCACTTCATTGTGATATAAAAATCCCCCCCCACCAATAAGCATCATAAATTTTAAATCTGCATTTTTCTTTTCTGGCTTCACTCAAAGGGATCAATTAAACCAGCTCATTTATATGTTAAATAAAATGTCTAAATTATTTGCACATGCATAAACTTCCATTCATTCGACGTAGCAACACAAAGAACATGCATTTTTTTGTGGATCAGTGGTTTTAAAGATTTAAAAAAATGCTGGCTCCAAAAAAGGAAAAATAAAAACTACAATAGACTCCCAAAAAAGCTGCAGGTTCTCTCATGAAGCACGAAGTCAAACATGTTTTTCCACCAGTTATTATGAAATCCCAAGTTAAAAATCAGTGTGCTACTGGCCCAGCAAATATTAGGCCTCACAGAGAGGTATGCTTGGTGGCCTGACTGGCTCGACTGACTGACTGACTGAGTGAGTGTGTGTGAGTGACAAGGCTTTTGGGTGGAAGGGGACATTAAGTTCAAACACCAATGACGTCCAGTCTCAGACATGTTGTTTTTATTCATGGCTGTTAATTTGTCATCACTTATCAAAGCGGCAAACACGGAATGTGTAAGATTGTTTTAATCTGTTCTCACTGAAATCAGAACTTATTCTTTGGTTGACATGGAGAAACAGACCCAAGAAGGACTCTGATATACGATATTCCTCAAATGAATAATGGCTTTCATTTTATGATGCAGTTAGAGCATTTTGGGGGGGGGGGGGGGGGGGGGGGGGGGGGGGGGGGGGGGGGGGGGGGGGGGGGGGGGGGGGGGGGTGGGGGGGGGG
>JBAMYA010011322.1:0-17520 GCA_037176975.1 Arrhamphus sclerolepis | reverse complement strand
TGTCTTCTGATGATGTGTAACTTTGAAGAAGGGGTATCTAAATTCATAGGGGAATGTCTACACCCGTACTGCTAAGGGGTTAGCTCAGACTGTCGATGGCTGAAGGACATTCACCCTCACTCTCACATATGCACAATAAAATTTAAATATGCTGCAAGGTCAAATTGCATATGAAAAAGGTTTTGGTTTTTTTTGTCAGTCTTGGCATTAACCCACCATATATATGTGTACACACACACACAAAATACATCAACCAATTCTTCATCAATTCTTTTTTTTGCATTAAATCAACATATTGAAAAAAAAAGCCATGTAAACCTTTGTACAAACTAAATTCAAGACTGACATGATTTTACTGCATATCACAGTAGCCAATACAGTGACTCTCAAAACATCCGTGCACTGCTTTGAATCACAAATATTACCCGTAAATAAAGCTATTTGTTAACTACCATTTGTACTTTCTGCACTGTAAAACAAAGATGTTGTCAGTGTCTTGTGCTGCTCGGTACTTGGTGTTAAAATCTTCATAAAGTTTCAGTACACTCATCACATTCCTTCTGCTCAACTTTCCAAGTTTAGCATAATTTGTCTTCACCGTTAAGTCCTAACATTACTATTGTGCTTGCTGCAAAAAACTATTTGTACTGAACCAAGGCAAGTTATTCAGAATGTGCAGCAACTCTTATCATTCTCTGAATTAATGTTTATCCAGTATTCAGTATACTCAGTATATTTCCAATGAGTCATTGGGGTTCTAGGTCAAGAGTCTCTTCAGTTTAACTTCCTACATGCTGTCTTATTGACATCCCCCCCCCCACTTCCTCTATGAATGTAAGAGCCAGTTGATGTCTCTCCTACGCCCCCCCCTCCCTTCAAGTCTGCAGGATGCCAGACTCGGTAAGGCATTTTATTTCACATTTACTAGAGTGGCTCCATCTGAAAGCCAAAGAGACATTTTATCTGCCACAGTCCTAAGAATTCATTTTCCTGTCACACGTTCAGTGTGCAGCTCTTCTGTTTACTTATTTTACTTTTTGGGGCCAATTCAATGTCAGTCTCCCTTAAGAGAAACAAGTTGTTTTCTCCATTTTCTTTTTCCAGTGTCCTGAATGACTACAGCTTTTGGAACGCTGTCTGCTCACGATGATCTAACCTGTAAAAACATCTGAGGTACTTATTTTTTCTAATTTGTCATCTCCGGATTTAACACTCAAAATCACAACACTAAGGTGTAAACATTTGCTTGAGTGATAAGAAAAGGATTTTTTTTTTCTTTTTCTTTTTCTTGCGATTGTTTTATTTTAAGTTTGCCATGGTATCAAATTACATATATAACTTCATCATATGTCATTTCAGTTTTCTAACTCTTAAGGACTTGTAGATTGTGCAGATTTGCTACTACACTCATTCCACTCCTATTTCTGACCTCCAGTAATGAATGATAAGCCAGGCAGAGTCTTACTTTAAATTTAGTGTCTGCAGTTAATCTTTAGTCCTCTGCCATGTATCACACCTCTTTGCTTTCTTTCCTCATTAGAATGCTGCATTCTGGGGCGCAGTGCCAGACATGATCACCCAAGTGGGAACCTTGCTGAGGCAATGAAATTTAAGTCTTAAGATAAGATTGCTTGTCACTTTTCACCATTATTCCCTTGCACCTTTTGTCCCCGTGTAATATGTCACGATGTGAGCAGAGGTGAAATTACACATCAGGAGAATTGACTGTCCATGATGCAGGTTAACGTGCTGATGTCTAAGCTGCATTTTTTTTTTTTTTTTTTTTTTTACATCATTCCTAACAGCACCATGTCAGAATTATTTTAATATAATTTGAAGGGTGCTAGGGCTTTTACATAGTCCCAAAAGTAGGACAATGTCGAAGGAAATACTACGTTGTGGTAAAGTAAAAGAAAGTAAAGGAAAATTCCACTATTTTGAAGTCTCAAATATATTTCAGTTTGCACCAAGTGACACCAAAACACCTTTCTTATACTGTTAAGTGTTCCTTAATGTATCTGGTCATGAAAAACCTTTTGTGTTTTATATATATATGCACATACATATATATATACTGACCTAATCAGTAGTTGATGTGAAACGGCACAGGTGTTAAAGGGATCGTGCACACACACACACACACACACACACACACATTGTGACCTTTTTTTTTTTTTTCTTCCAAGTAGTTTATAGTTTTGCATGAAAATGATGAGTGGAAAAAATATACCCAGAAAGAGTTTATGTGCAATTTCCATCCGAATGCATTTAGGATGTTCGTTTCTTCACAACCATCATCTCCTTTCTTATGAAATTAATTTTGTCTGTTTTTAATTCTATGACATTAGTTGATTCTAGCACACGCACAACCATGTGTTGTGATCACATGTTTTCATCAGTCGCACTGCACATGAAGCCACTGAACAATTATGCTAATCTCATTGTAAAGTGCGAGAAAGAGACAGAAAAAGAAAAAAAAAGTAACAAAAAAAACTCATTGTCAGTCAGAATGGGAAGATTACAGAGGTTGGAGGAGAGTCAATGATCTGCTGGATGGGCGAGCTTTACACAAAGCTCCTGCCATCATTGTAATCATCTTCTGTTCTCTGAGTTTGCTATTTTTGCTTCAGGGTAGCTTCTGCAGGCCGCCTAGAGAGGCTACTAATTGGTAGAATGTGTCTGTTCATCTCATTCTAGTCTCTAAAGTATCGTGGACACCTCAGACGGCTTGTATGTTTGTCTGTCAAGAATTATGTTTTAAATTAGCTGCTGATCTTAACATTCCTCATCTTAATGATCGCTTCTCTGTTGTTTATTCATTTCCTTTGTCCTTGTCTTGAGCCGCATTCTCTTAAACCACTGGTAAAGTGAAATGGCTAAATTATAACCTCAGATTAGTAAGTGTTACCCACGAAGGCACACGTGTTCAGTTATAGTTAAAAACAGTGAGGGGAAACAGAAGAGGGATCGGTGAGAACTGAATTAAAGAGATGACTGAGCTGACTTTTTTATGTTCATTTTTGGCACAAAATGGTCAGCAATTTCGAACGAGAACAAAGGATGATAAATAGTTTTTAAAAAGAATCAGAGGAAAGAAATAGCTGAGTGACATTCTCTGGCTCAGCTTTGCATCAATGTTGATACAGCAAAAACAGCTGAGCGCTGATCAGAGCAGGTCGTCACAGCACAGACATCAGCAGAAGCATATAAATCTCTAATACTGTATCCTCTACGATACTTGAATTGGAAACCTGTCATTCCCTCAGACGGCTGCATCAAAAGCCACAACTCATCACTAGTTGCTGAAACCCATAACTTTAAGCTTTATCGAGCACTGCTATATGGAGTCATATTCATAAACTCCATTTTAAACTTGAATGAAAAGCCTTTCATTCCCTTTGTCCAGCGGTCACAACAACATCAACATCTCTGGGCTCGGAGGAATCTGCAATAGACCTCCAGGCTGCTAAAAGGAGTAATATTTTCAGACAAATGGTTCTTAAACAGATGCTGATTTAAACAGATGCTGATTTTAATATAAAACTAGTGACTTTTGCATCAAAACATTGTACAGTCTTGACTTTCCAGTATCCAGATGAAAAAAACAGGCTGCAACTCTATACTGATTTCTTTCTTTACGTATATGTATATATATATATATATATATATATATATATATGTGTGTGTGTATGTGTGGGTGTGTGTGTGTGTTTGTTTGTTTTTTTTAGTGAAAATACACATGTAATTCCCACAGCCTGTGACAGTGACAACAATGACGTCTGAAGCAGCTTTGGGCATAAAGGGATCTGGAGATGAATGCCACAACTTTCCCAGATGTTTAGAGGAAAGAAAAGAAAAATGTCCCTCTAAAGCTTTTATTCCAACTGGAAAGCTATTTTGATACCTACTTATGATTCTGATATTCTTTTTTTCCCCTTTTTTTTATCTTTGAACTCACTTAAAGTGTTTTTTTTCTTGGATGTTCAAGTAAAGAAATAAATGTTTGCTTCTTTTTGTATGTGCTGTAACATGATTCAGGATTTGGAATGTCTGAATTTTTATGTACAATGTGTGTGTGTGTGTAGCAACATGTAGGCATATATATTATATATATCTATACAGTTTATAAAGTTATGAGAAGAAGCAAACAAGTGGAGCAGAAGCACCTACAGACAACTTTGTTGTAAATAGACGCTATATCAATAAAATTGAATTGGGGAAAAAAAAATGGATAAGGTCAGGTAAAGAGTAGAACAAGACATTTTGACAGGAGAGGAACAGGAAAAGAAAATATGAGAAAGCTTTTGAGTCCCTTTTTACTTCACACTGCCGTGTGGATAAAATCCTTTTGTCCAAAGTAGTTGATAAGAATTCTTCACACAACCACCTCACTGTGACCCTGTCTACATCTGAATGGAAAAATGGCACATTGGCTTCTGCTGCCTGCTGTAAAAAGCTGTTTCTCTCCTCCTCCACATAATTTCCTTTATTGACATGTTTATACTAACTCTCCATTTAATATTCTCTCATATTTTTAGATAGTGAACATACAGTTTTGCTTCCTCCTGTCATTTATTTCATTCTCAAGACACAGTGATCCAGTTTCAAAATACAGTTTTCTTTTCGCCCAGAATCTCAAGCACAGCTGTAATGTTTGAGCGTTAGTCTCTGATATTGCTCTTTGAATTATGTAAGAGTTGTTTTGTTTTGATTTGTTTTAATTTTATCTCTCGTCTGATGTGCAGCTGTTGTGGCCGAGGCTCACACTGACTAGTCATTTGTCTGCGGTGCTGCTTTGGACTGTTTTCAGCCAGACTGTCTTCTTCGTGTGGCCGAGTGACCCTTGTGGCAGCAGGTGTTGAGGTCCTGGAAGCCATGATGAAGAATTTTGTAACAAGGTTCAGCCTCAATGAATTTCTTTATCTTTAACAAGCCAGAAACACTTCAGAAATGACTATGATGGCGATGGATTGCTACATTCAAAGTCCAGAGCAATTTAAGATTTTTTTTTTTTTTTTTTTTGGGACAGCTGCACATTTCTGTAGGGCTTCATGCTGTGTGATGATGAAGGTGCGAGCTTTATTTATTTATTTATTTTTGATTGGACTCCTTTTACGGTGTCCTGCAGTGATGAATGCTGCAACACCATTCAGTCTCAAACGTCTCTCAGTGCCATCCTGCAATCCTCTTCCTGGATGGTCACAGAGCCCTAAGTACTGCTCCAGTTTACAGCAAAAGCTGGTTGGGGTTCAAAAATGTCATTGCTTTCCTCCATAATTCATCAATTTTCTCTGACATTGCTTAGCCGGTCCAAACTGAATTTGGTCTACCTCGATGGAAGGAACCTCATTGGATTATTACACTATCGTGCCTACAATGACATAGTTTACTGTCAACTATGAGAGGAAAAACCTGAAACCATAACAAGCTCTTTCAAGAATCTATCTGCTGACAAAACAGCTGTTATTGGCATATATTTTTGTCATATTTTTACATAAAAAAACCTCAACACATTGCAATAAATAAATAAATCAATAAATACATGAAGCGATCTCCAATCATTTAGATGGCACTGCATCGAGGAACATCATTCATCAATAAGTGATATAATAGCATGATCAAAGCCCTGAAGGGGCCTGCCGGAGGTCTTTACTGCCGCCAGTAAAAAAAATGTGAATTTTGAAATGACACAATATGTCTTTAGTGGATTTCCTAACTTTTTTTATTTTATCAATATAGACTTTAGTCTAACACTTCATATAAAACGTGTTTCATATAAGTGTAGACTTATCAGATCAAAAAATATATATATTTTTATGACATTTTAGACAGTCTGGCAGCAGCGATTGATGGATCACCACCGTGCTCAGCAGCTGTCAGTGGTTAGCTGTTCAAACATCAACAAGCTAGGCTGGTGGACAGGGACGAATGTCGTTCCCAGAAAAGTTAGGAGGCTTTATGAAATGAACAAAACCTTTAGTCTGTACGCTGTTCATTTCCTTTAAACTTCTGTTTGTGGAAGATGAGAAAAAAAGCAAATGATTATTAGTGCAAACTCAGTTAAATTTAGCGTGTGCGCAGCAGACTGAGAGTCTGAAAACTGGATGAGACAGTGTTGAAGACCATGAGGGGGGTATTTAGGTGTGGCAGGATGCTTTTCACTTACTGCCATAAAATAACTGGCTTAATTAAATGAATGTGAGATGAATGACTGTTTAACAATCAGGGTGCAAATGTTAATCTTCAACTTAGCCAACATTTCTTAACATCATTAAGTACTAATGGGTATTGTTGTTTAGGAGTCTTGACCTTGTCTTTTGGTTCGGGGTTTTGCTTGATTCATTACTTCTTTGTTTTATTGCTCATGATTTCAATGTGGATTTCTGTTTTAAGGCTCTGTTTTATCGCAATTCTGTTTAGTTTTGTTTCTTAGTACACAGGTTGTGTTACTGCTGTACACAAATCCTTCCTACATTACTGTGTTCTGCTGGGGGTCCTCATGCAGCTCACATGTGATGAAAGATGTTGCCAAAACATCAAGACGTAAAGAAAAATAAATAAATCATGTGGTCAACACTAAGTACTCCCTTACTGCTTCCGTGGTATTTCATATAAGTTGGTGGTATTTTATAAGTTTCAGCCACGTGCTTTTAATAATCAGCTTGTGATGAACTGAGCATTAGGAAGTGTGTGTTTATACAATGCTATGAGGGAAAGACATAAGCAATAAGCAACTTCGAAGCAAAGTTAACCCAGTGTCAAACCGTCCAATGTTCGAGTTTTCAAGTTAAGCTCTGTTTTTCCTCCCAGTCTCCTTTGTAATGTTGTTGAAGTTGTTTCACAGTGTTGCCTTGACCATTACAAGGGGCATTGGCGCCTCGGCAGCGGTCATAACTTTGTACATAACCTTGTCTGTAAAGCAATGCTGCTCCTTCAGAAAAGCTCAGTATTCTTGTCGACAAAGGAGGCGAAATAACAAGCAGGCCCTTACCACCGCCTCCACTTCAAAACCTCACTGTCTAATGGGTTGTGGAAGAGGTTTGGTTTTCCAACAAGGTTGCGGGAGGAAAATGAAGAGAATAAAACTGAGAGGGAGGAACACTGAAGGAGAGTTCACAGCCTAGACTCTCTCATGCCCTTCTGGTTCTCGTCTCTCTCCTTTCTGAATGCCTCCCAGAGCTTTCCAGTCTGTTTCGTGGCGGCACACGCTACTCCACTTCCCAGTGTTTATCTGACATCATGAAGGGAAGTCGGCCTCCCCCGATTTTCTTGACAGCTCAAACCCTTCAGTGCGCTCAGAGGCTAGCTTTACCAGATGACAAAGCGCCACTCAGCCTGACGACAGAACCACGCGGCTCCCAGCATGCTTTGCCCTCAGCACGTCACCTACCTGGTCTGGCGGAGACGCAGTCTGGAGAACCACCTCATTATTCACTCTGACGGGGTTTTATGACCCAGCAGCGTCGCACAGGCTTGTTCTGGGAGCATGAGCAGATGCTTGAATCTGTAGCGATGGGTCTGTTATCAAACTGGAGCTGACTATGGAAGCAGAAACCTCAGCGGTAAACAAATACAGATACAAGTCGTATAGTCGAGGTTGTGATCCGAGTTTATTTTGGACAGGATCATTTCTTCTCTGATTTGATAACGTACCAGACAAACCAGAATCTGCAATCCTGATTTATTAGGGGAATAAAAACTCTTTTTTAATGGTATTCTTATTCAGTGCAGGTTTGAGACCTGAAAAAGAAAGCCTGGAAAGAACCGATTAATGCATCACACACATTTGTCTGCAGGTGCATACTGATCAGCACAACCTGACTGAACTCAGGGTGACTCACTCAGGTTTTTATTTTGATGAAGCGGTTTCAGGGTCGTGCTGGAGGACCTACCCCTCCATCCTTTCTGTCTCCTCAAGAAGGGACGAGGTCGGTGGCAACACAAGGCCCTAAATTTCCCACAGGCAAGGGGATTTTTATGATTTCAATATATTTCATCCCCCTTCAATCAAATTAGGTTTGACCTTGCTGTCATTGGAATACAAAGTAAGAGGGACAGAAGGCTGTTGCTTAACTCCACATCTAAATAAGGCAGTTTCAGCTCCCTGAGCCCTCACAAATAAGCCCTGTCAACTAAAAAAACAAAACAAATAAAGTGCATACAATTGTTTACCATTTCTTCTCTTCACAGCAATAGGGAAAAATTGGTAAGGCTGTACATAATGGCTGACCTTTTAAGATGCGAGAGCAGTTGGACAAACTATTGTGATATTGTGATTTCCCTCAGGTACCACAAAAGGAGTCATCTGACAGAAACCAGCGCTCATTCTTTAACAAAAACACATCAGAGTTAGGAAGGGGGTCAATGCCAATATACCCATATTGTGCTCTTTGTTTCTTTTCTAAAATTATCTGTACTCTGACAGTATATTGCCAGCACCTTTTGGTATTTTGCAAGAGTCGAGAAAGTGGACATAAAAGGGGCTAATTGAGTACTCCAGAACATGATGTGCCAGCAGTACACTCGTAGTTGTACAGTGTGGTTAGTGGTTATTTAAAGCAACAACATGCGAGACTGTGCTCTTTAGCATCCTCTCTGGTTGAGAAGCACAATTGTCTGTTACCACTAGGGGTGGAGCCGAAACCGAATACGATATTCGGAAAGGCACAAATAACGTGTTTTTTTACGAATACTTATTTCAAACAAATACTTAAAAAAAAAATTTGTATTCAGGGACAAGAAAATCTTTATATCCTAAGCTGTGTTTCCTCATGAGACCAGAGTGTCTGGATGAGTGGGTGAGTAACGTTCAGGAGTCGGGGGGAGTGAAAGAGGTGACTGACAGGCTGCTCCACACAGCAACAGAGAAGGCTCGGCTGAGCGAAAAAAAAACAACACTTAACTGCATCACTGTTTTTGTTGAATAGATTTTTGTACCTTAACTGGATTCCGGAGGCAGTTTATAACTTTCGGGAAGCGGAGTTTGATTGGGAGATTATTCAATTACGCTGCATTATTGACGTCTGCAGTCGGGTGCTCTCATGTTCGCTCTGTTTACGTAGCTCTCTGAAGAAAACCGCCATTACAGAAATGTCGATTTTCGTGAATAACTGTTGAACTAATAATGATATCAATGCAATTCCAATTGCTAAGTGTATGTTTACATGGTCAAAGGATCCAGTATAATAAAACAAATGTAGGAGTAATACTTTTGGGTGGAAGTCACAATATGTGGGGGAACTGTGCTGCTTGGTGGAGGTCTGCGCTCTCCAAGTGCTTTTCCAGTTATAAGAGAGTTTGAGCTGCTTATCTTTCTGTAAATTTGCTGACAAATATTGGTAGTCTGCTTGTCTGTTTAAATTGTGGACTGCAATTCTGCAATTGCAGTTTGACACACAGATGATAAAAATGGGAAAGATGTGGAGGAGCAATTAAAATAAAAGAAAAGAAACTTTTTCTGAGGTGATTTCATATACAGTTGAGTTGCTTTAAGGGTAGAAAAATAAGTACATTAGATGATCTGTATCACTTATTTTGGTTTGTTGTTTTCTTTTCCAGAAGAGGTGATGTCTGCAAAAAAACAAAACAAACAAAAAAAACCCACCATATTGCTTGCAAGGTCCACTGTGAAAGTGGACCTTGCAAGACATCAAGAATAACAAATATATGTCCTCAGGTGTAGCTTTTAGAAAGCGAGAAAAAGAGGAGGCAGAAGAGGTAATGTTGTGTTTTCTAACATCCATTCATCCATCCATTCATCCATGCATGCATCCACCCATCCATCCGCTTCCGTTTATCCGGTTTCAGGTAGCAGAGGCAGTAGCTTGAGCAGGGAAGCCCAGACACCCCTGTCCCCAGCCACATCCTCCAGCTCTCCCAAGGGAATACCGAGGTGTTCCCATGCCAGCCGAGAGACATCATCTCTCCATCATGTCTTGGGTCTGCCCAAGGGCCTCCTTCCGGTGGGACATACCTGGAACACGTCTTGAGGGAGGCATCCAGGGGGCATCCTAACCAGATGCTCATACCTCGTCAACTGGCTCCTTTCAATGTGGTGGAACAATGGCCCGACACTGAGTCCCTCCTAACTTGTTTGCTACCTACAGTTCATGGCCATAAGTGAGGGTGGGAACGAAGAATGACCAGTAAACAGAGAGTCTTGCTTTTTGGCTCAAGTCCCTCTTCACCACAACAGAATGGCACAGAGTTCACTTTACTGCAGACACCGCATTGATCCACCTGTCAATCTCCCACTCCATTTATCCCTCACTCGTGAACAAGACCCCAAGATACCTAAATTCCTCAGCTTGAGGCAGAACTTCATTCCCAACCCGGGGGGGACATTCTACCCTTTTCCGACATAGGACCATGGTTTCGGATTTGGAGGTGCTGATTCTCATTCCAGCCACTTCACACTTGGCTGAAAACCGCTCCAGCAAGAGCTGGAAGTCGCTGCCTGATGAAGCCAAAAGGACCGCATCATCCACAAAAAACGGAGAGGCAATCCTGAGGTCACCAAACTGAACCCAAGCCCTCCACCCACCCACCCTCTGGTTGTGCCTAGAAATTCTGTCCATATAAGTTATGAACAGAATCTGTGACAAAAGGCAGCCCTCCAACTCTCACTGGAAAAGAATTTGACTTACAACTGGCAATGAGGACCAGACTCTCACTCCATTTGTACAGGGACTGGGTAGCTCATAACAACAGACCCCGTATCCCATACTCCTGGAGCACTCCCCATAGGAGGGCCACGGTCAAATGTCTTCTCCAAGTCCGCAAAACACAAGTGGAATGGTTGGACAAATTCTCATTCTCAAGGACATGACCCTAGTGAGGATGTAGAACTGGTCCAGTGTTCCTTGGCCAGGATGGAACCCGCATTGTTCCTCCTGAATCCAAGGAGACTGAGGAGTGTGATTCCCTTGTAATTGGAACACACCCTTCACTCCCCCTTTTTTAAAAAGGGGAACCACCACCCCAGTCTGCCAATCCAAAGGTACTTCCCCCATGTCCACAACGATGATGAGATGTGTCAGCCAGGACCACCCTACAACATCCAAAGCCTTAAGGAACTCAGGGCAGATCTCATCCATCCCTGAAGCCCTGCCACTGTGCAGCTTTTTAACTACCTCGATGACCTGAGGCCAGTAATGGATGACCCCACCTCAGAGTCCCCAGACTCTGCCTCCTCCGTGTTGGTGGGATTGAGAAGATCCTCGAAGTATTCCTTCCACCACCCGACGACATCCCCAGTCAAGGTCAACAGCACACCACCATCACTGTACACAGTGTTGGGGGAGCACTGACCCCCCCCCCCCCGTGGTAATTGCTCTTAGTGTGGCCCATCCTCCAGGACCAATTTGCCTTGGGAGACCCTACCAGGGGCATTAAGCCCCCGACAACATAGCTCCTGGGATCATTGGGGCATACAAACTCCTCCATCGTGATACGGTGGTGATTCAAGGAGAATTTTCTAACATCAATAAAATATAAAATAGCTGTTGTTTTTTCCCTGAATTTGATGGCTAAGGTAAAAGGGTTAAACAGCCTTTAAAGAAGTACAAAGGAACTTTTGTCATTTTTAACTCAATGGGCCACCCTATTGGTGCATAAGTGGAAGCACATTTCTGACGCTGTCCAGGAGTACTCTATTTTGGTCTCTTACTCAGCCACTTGCTCATTTTATCTTGTATCACTGCTTTCTTGAGTCCCTTTATCACCTCTGCCATGATGTTCACTAAAGCTCTGAGAGCTAAATTCACCATTGTTGATATCTGATGTAGTGAGGTAAGCAGTACTTGTCAGAAAAGAACCAGAATCTGAAGAGATAATTTATTTTACTGGGTCTTTTTTTTTATTTTTTTTTTAGCTAGAATCAGATCCAGAGTGTGGAAGTCATCATCCTGAGGAACAGGATCTTCCTCAGAGTGTAAACATACAGTGAAATGTATAAGGGTTTAGAAACAGTTTACTCACCCAGTAAAAAAAAAAAACAGTTTGCTGCGATCTCACTTGCAGTTAAAAACATTTCTTCCAAGACATTAAGGGAACAAACACCAAACAGTTTGTAACAAACTGAAAATTTTGACTACATTGTCGACAGGCTACGTTACTGTTTTCCATTGACTGGGGTGCTGACAGGAAGCATAGCTAGAAGTCGTTCCCATGAACAAGCACTACTCTTCAGTCTGTGGCAGAATCTGACCCCCCCTAAAGTTAGTGGAAGCCCCAAAACAATGTCTCCTTTTTAGCTTTCAGGTACATCTTAGGTTAGAATCCATTGTTACAATGCTTTAGATAAGTCTAAAAACACAAAAGTATGCCATGTCCACTTTAAGTCCTTTTTTTTTATATCTATCATTAAGACTTGGATGAAGATTAGATCATATTTTCTTATATGCTTAATGCATAAACTTTGTTCACATAAGGGGGCTTCACCCGGCTCACTTACATTTCCTTGCCAAAGTAAAAGCTAACTCTTCCACCTGATTGTGAAGTAAGACTTTGTCTTCAGTTGTCTTTTTTCATCATGTGTATGTGTCATGTCTTTGTCTTTCTAAGCTGCAGTTCAGCCTCAGAAAACTCACTCCTGTGGTGCAATAATGATCTGAGGTCAGCCGAACACAAATATTTCATATCTTTCCAACTCTTATCTTCTGTTTTGCTGTGTTGGATTGTTTATTTTCAATGCAGGTACTTTCTTCTTCCTGGTGAACAAAATTAGGAGAAATAAGCCAAGTTGCAGCAGAAACAAATTGCCTCTCCTACATTATAGGCAATAATTGCCTCTCCAAGTCCACTAATTCGTTATCAATCCGAACCACCTTTGCAGAGTCGTTTGCTGAGTGCTGCAGCCTGTGCATGTTCTTATCGTAACCCCTCTTGTTAGACAGATAATCAAACCACTTTACTTATCAAATGGATCGCCTAACACCATGCACAACAGCCCTCAGCTCTGGCGGAGGTGAGCTTTGCAACACGTGAATTTCTTTGTCCTTTGCAGCTACTTGTTTGTGTTTCGAGCAGCTTTCATTAGCGGACTCGAGACAACCACATTGACTGCAGTTGTCTCAGAAGACGGGACCAACTGAAAGTGGATGGAGAAACACGGAGGCTGAGTGTTTACAGTTTCATCTTAAACTAAAGATGAGCATCATCAAGTGCGATGTAACAATACTGTAGACGCCACCTGAGTCTTTAAACCAGAAATATCTGCTCCAACTTAAATCCCATTCTGAAGGAATAGAAAGTAGAATTTTGGAACCTGAGCAAGACTGTGTTCTTTTTCTCAAAATTAATGGATGAATGTCTTATAACAGTGGTATCAAACTCTATTTCATCCCAGGCCACATCATCACCATAATTACCGTTAAAGGGCCAATTATTCATCTTGTCACAAAATCTCAAATTTCACAAAATGCTCAACTTTTATCATAAAATAAAGGCTTTTGTACTAAAATTGCAAATTTATCTTGTATATTTGAAAATTTCAAAATATTCACTTTTTTGTTAGAAAACAATTTTTGTTGGAAAATGTCACAACTTTTGTTCATGCAAAAGTGAATTTTTGTCACAAAATCTCAACTTTCACAAAAATTGCAACTTTAGTCATGAAATTGATACTTCTACAAAAAACTTTAGTTGTAAAATTGCAAATTTTGCAAGATTTATACTTTTTTGACATAAACCAGCTGCTCTCCACCTCAGTTATTCTGCTTTTTCTTTTGTTTCCTTTCTTTGAGCCCTCCCGGCCAGATAAAATGAAGTAGTGGGCTGGATTTGGCCCGCGGGCTGACAGGAAGCATCTATCCATCCATCCCTCCAGTAACCTGTGCTTATCCCTGTTAAAGTCGTGGGGGCAGCAGCCTAAGCAGAGAGACCTTCCTGTCCCCAGCCACTCTTCTGGGAGGACACCAACCCAAGAAACAAACATAATCTCTCCAGCATGTCTTAGAACTGCCCTGGGGCCTCTGCCTGGTTGGACATGCCCGAAACTCCTCCCTGGAGAGGGATTCAGGGAGGTATTCAAGAGGCATCCAGATGCCCAAACCACCTCAACTGACTCCTCTTAATGTGAAGAAGCAGCGACTGTACTTATACTTAAAAATAATTACCACTATGCTGATCAATTCCTGAAATCATCTGGTCATATTGTGCCACAACCAAAATACAGCCAAAATTATACTTTCATGCCAATGAAGCTCTCTGCAGTATATTTTGAAATATATTTAGATCCGTTCACACTAAACAATTTGAATTAGCATCACAAAGAGTGAAGCAGCAATCATTGTTACAGAAAGTGTTAATTTCTGCCAAAATAATTGCCCATGTCTAAAGATTGCTTCCTTGATTTAGATGTCCAATATCATGCCAATGTGTGTATGATTAGCAGAGAGCTGGTGCTCAGATGATTAGAAGACTGTAGACGCACTGACTTTCCTGAGCTTTGTCATCACAGTGGGTTTGCAGGCCACCAGCAGAGACTTTGCATACTGTGACATCATGAAAAACAACAAACAAGATGCATTTTCTTAATTACTGAACCTTAAGGGTACCATTGGACTAGTTTTTGAACTTTGAATATTGCCTTGCTGTTTCCTGCCTCCAGTTAATCACTCTGGAGCCATTACTCCATGCTGATCGAAACCCTCCCACACCAGCGCAAGAAACCAAATTTCCCAGCCAGTGAACTTCTACTCTAAAGCTGGCTGTTGAGGGATATGTATGATTTTTCTTTATTCTTTTTTAAATTGAATCCTTGAAGATAAGTTGCCATTTCATATCAAAATTAGCATGTAAATGCAGAAAATACCCAGGTTTCTATGATTCTGACCCCTCTCCAGATTAATATCCGCTTTTCAATCTTCTTTTTTGGCACACAGGTTAAATTTTGTGCAATTATTATCTACGTAGCCTCGCCAGAGTCCGCATGAACCACTTCTCTGGCAGAAATGACAGCCATGAAGATGGACACTTTCAATATTTGAAGGGTCGAAAGTTCAGCATGACGTGCTCCCTCTGTACCATTCTGAGGCCTTCAGTGGCTCCCTCTGCGCCCTCGCATGCTGCTCATTTTCCTGCTCCTGCTGGACAGAGGGGGCCATCTGGGGTGACATTCTGAAGCAGATGCAAAGAGTCTATTATGGTTGCCCCCCATCAGCTCCTCGCCCATATTTCCTCCGTCAGTGTAACCACGGCAATGAGATTCTAAGGGAGGTGACCAAGAGCTTGGCCCCATCCCCGTCGCCATCTGCTTTCATGACGGTGGAGCAGACGTGGTGTCACAGGAGCAAACATGCTCGCTCAGACACACAAGCGCGCTCAGCGTCACACCGTATACACTGGTACATAATGAGGGTCATTAATGTGTTGTTGAAATGAGTGATTGACGGGTGGCGGGCACACTGAGTGGCAGGTCCCTCCGCAGTCCAAACAGAAATGCAGGTGTCGAAGCACAAGCACAGCTGACATTTTTCAATCGTGATGCACCAGCGACAATGTCAAACCTGTAACCCGGCATGACTGGCCCATCTCAAAGCTCCGGCTAATATAATTCTCTGGGTTTTTAATAGACATTTTCGAGGATCTTTTCTGCTAACCCCTCACGCTGGAATATCATCGATGCCAGTTTATTCCTGTCTGTTCAGTTTGGTTTGAACTGCTGTCATGGCTCAATGTGATTGTATTAGGCCTTTTCAAAGGCCAAGGGGAGAGCGCTTTGTGAAATGTGAAGTAGGATACCAAGGAATATGGCAGACTTTCATCGGACTTCATTCTGTGCTCTAAAACTGTTACGAACAAGAACAGTCAAGAAGATCAATGGCAACCTGAGCATCTCTGAAGTGCAACTTTCACTAATTGGTGTTTCTGACAGCAGCTCAAGCATCATAAAGTACTGTTCTTATATTGCTGAGCAGGTCGACATATGCAGCATGAATATCAACCTCCGAATGATCTCATTTTCTCTGTGAGTGGTTCGCTGCAACATTTAAAAAAGGTAATTTATGTTCTACAGACTTGATCCATCTGAAAGAATTTAGTCACCAAGCCACCATTTTGCAACAGGATAAAATATATTTGTACGAATTAAGGGTGGAAAGCAGAAATCCACATCAATGGATGGATCCCTTCATCTGTTTGAGATCAAGGTGTGCACATGTCTATGAAAGACCCCTTAATATGAGCCTCGAGGACCAGGACAGAGAAACGCTATTTGAGTTAAACTATTAAAAATGTGTTGGGTTCAAATTCAAATTTTCTTCAAAATTTCTTTGTTTGGAGGGATTGGAGGCTGACACTCGTTTCTGCAGAGCACTATTACATCCATTTTCAAGCCTCAAATGTATTTAAACATAAAAACTTTGTCTAGATACTTCTGCACCCAAATGTATTAGCTGGACCTGCAAAACATGGTTATTGCTTTAAGTACAATCCTGGGTTTACACTCCTCAAGCTAAAATACAATTTCTAATATGGATGATGTTATTTCCATCCAGCTTCAATTCAAACTCAAACATTTAGCTGTTTATTAGAAGTGCAAATCAATATCAATGTAAGTGTCTGGCTGCTCTTCCTGAACTTTTTTAGGGCCTTTTTTGATCTTACAGGTAGTAGGCTGATGATTCAGAATGTTTACAGATGCGGACAAAATGACTGAGCTGTAATAAATTCTATTACTTCAAGGAGACCGTGGGGAAACAAATAGATGTATGAGTGATTATATGAAGCCAAATGAATGATTCGTCCTGTCAACAGGAAAATGGGAGAGCTCATAAAGCATAGAAAGCAAGACAAAATCAATATCCCAGCAAAGACTTTGGATTTGGTCTATTATTATTAGACCATTTAAACCTGGAGCCCATTTTCAAGTCGAATAGTGTTTGTAAGTTTAGTTTACTATAGAGGCATGTTTTAAAAGCACTCACTTTTAAAAGCATGCTTTGCCAGAGGACTTTCTTTTTTTTTCTTCTTTTTCAAAATATCTTCCAAGGCAGATCTGTATTAGTGAAATAATTACTCGGAAATTGTTACCTGTCTGCTTGACAATGTTTAAATATGTGAGAATTTCTTGATGACAAAAATCAACTTGACTTCAAAAATGCTTTACTAAAGGTAGCACATTGTGAAAAATCAATCATTTAATTTTCTTGTCCTTGAATGAGACATGTCTTTTCTCTTTGTGTTGTAATTAAATGTCTGTGGTGTGCAAAAGCTTGAAACTTGAAACTACATCTTTAGCTCTGGTTTTAGTAACTGGAATTAGTATCTTAACTCTACCACACTGCCTCTTCTGCAGGGTGTGCCTATTTTGAAACCGGTCCTCGAGCTTTGTGCTGTGGCACAGCAATTACCTACATCATATTTGCTGGATGTGCTCAATAGATCTGCAAATCAGAAGTGACTGACATCTTCTTAGACATTGACATGGACATTGATGTTTGAGTTTTTTGATTTGGCGGTCACCCAAATATATGCCCTTTAACACAGACAAATTGTAACCCCTCTCCATCCCCCCAT
>JBAMYA010011311.1:0-17521 GCA_037176975.1 Arrhamphus sclerolepis | reverse complement strand
GTCATGCAGCAAACCTCCATAAGTGCTCTGGATTCCTTCTCCAACTCATCAGGACCATCCAGTTCAGCAGGCTCCCCTTCTGACGCAGAAAGCAAAGGTGACAGGCCTCCACTCCCCCGACCTGACAGAACCTGGGCTGGCCAGAATCCCGGGTGGGCAACAGTAAGCAGGGCAGGAATACACCTGCCGCGCCGAGGACACAGCATGGGGCCAGGAGGGGGCCTCAGCTCCACACCGGCACCACCACAAAATAGAGAGCAAGGTACGACCCCCCTGGCTCCAGAGGCGCCACACAGACGGGAGGAGCTGATCCACAGGATGGAACCAAGGACCAGGCCCCACGGGCCAGCAGGGACAGGGGTCACCACACCTAGGGATCCATTATTGATCCCCTCCAGGATGCTAGGTGTCAGGCAAGAGCCACCCAGGCACGCCCACAGCACCTACGCTGCCACAGCAAGCCATCCCCTGCAGCACCAGCACCACTGAGTCTCCATGCCAGCCAACACTGCCACAGCTCCCCAGGAAACAGGGCCCCCACTCAGCGAAGCCAGAGGAACAGCGGAGTGGGAGGGTGGTAGGTTGGACACAGGAAACCTGGGCCTCACACCTCCACCCTAAACCTAACCTGGTGTGGTGGTGTGAGTATTAGGCTGTTTCCAAGTTCCTGATTAGAAACAGATAAGGTGAGTGTGAGTGCGACCAAACCCTGTGTTGTGAATCCAAGCTAAGTAATAGGACAGGTGGATGCAGTAAAAGGAGGGCAGGGATAGGCGGGGATGTGGTGGAGGACAGCGACACACTCCTGTGCCGCAGCCTGCGCACCCCCACCCACACCAGCATCCCAGGGTCCCCATCCCTGTGGCCGAGGTGGAAAAGGGCAGACAAGGACAGGAGTGATGTAGGTGACCCCTGTCGCAGGGAAGCCCCAGGGCGCAGCCCCCAGGTCCCCCCGCAGACCCGGACCCACCCGACTGCCAGCGTCCCCGGGGCCGATGGGCACGCCTAGGCAAGGCAACCCAAGCCCACCCCACGCATGCATCCCGAGGGCCAGCTAGTGCACAGTGCACTGGCCTGCGCCCCCCATGCGGTACTGGCCCCCCAAGAACCATCATCAGGAAAGAACTGAGCCAGAGGGCCAGCCGGCATAGACGGCCCCAGACAGGCCAAGAGTTCCTCCACTGAGAAGAAAGTGTTCCAGCTGCATGCAGGGTGGTGAAGATAGTAGGATTCAATAGTACAAACTGTAGTTACTTCTGTTAAACTAAATACTAATAATATCTATAGAATGCGCACAGTTCCAGGTTTATTTTACTATTTTACCTTGAGGTAGGTAGTAAATACACTCCAGGTATTCATAAAAGCAGTCAATTTATTTCTACGAGTAGATGTTATTTTTCCTAATGTTATATATTCAATAAGAAGGTTGGTCCAGTGGTTAATCTGCAAACAAGTTTTCGATTTCCAATTGAGAAGAATTGTTTTTTCTTGGCGACAGTTAAAGAAATAAGAACTGGGTTTCTGTATTTAACTGGAAGGTTGTCAAGTTCAGTGCTGTTACTGAGTAAATACAACGATGGAGATAAAGGGATTTTGTAGCTCAGGATGGTAGAAAATTTCTCTGTTACTTTTATCCAGAAGGACTTGTAGCAGGAGGTCACTAAGGCCTAAAAAGCAGAGACCAATCACGTGACAGGAACTGGAGGAGGAGGGATTGATTGGCAGCAGATGTGACTGTAGAAGTCACTCTTTAAATCCTTTGTGTATGCCAGGGCTGTGACTGTTTGATTTCCTGTGGTTCTGGTAGGATGGACTTTTAACATTGCTTTATATTCATGTTGGCATTTTAATTGTTAGGGTATGGTAGGGGTCCTTGCACCCTGAGGTATTTGTATTTTAATACTGGTAATTGTAGGTCTGCCAAACTTAAAACTTGATCTTTTTTAAGGATTGACTTCACTGTCAGCACAGAGGTACAGCTCAAACACCTTGTGTTCTAAACATTGCTTTTTGTTTTTAGGCAAAGCACTGACTGCTGTTTATTTTTGTTTGATACTACATGTTTTAGTTCTATTGATCTTATCATTTTTACTGTTAGTATCATTTTGGAGTTGTTTTAGAATTTTAACATTCTCTTTTGTTTCTAGTGCTGCGGCTGGTGAGGTCTTCCATTCGTCAGTGTGGTTGATACTGGGAGTTCCCTTTAGCTTGTGATATGGTTTGCAGTTGCACTTTGTATTAATGTAGTATTTTATTTTAAGTGTTGGGGTTATATTTATTTTGAAGATTGAGTATACTCCCGGTGTTCCAACCGGAGTGGTTGGTGTCCCAGGCGTAGTGTGACTGTCTGTCCTCTTGTCTTTTCTTGCCTGTGCTTTTGATAGTAATCAAACAGAATAAATGGCATGTATGACCCACACTGCCTGTTTTGGCTTCTTAATTAGAGCCCCTGCTTACTCTAAACCTTTCTAAAGGTTACAGACTGAACCGGCGGGCAGCACCATGTAACATGAAAGTAGTCGTCAGCGCTACCCATGGTGCATTGCAGACAGGTATCTGAATCTGTTAAACCCATTTTACACTGGGTGATGTGAGATCTATGAATAATTTTTGTATTGAAAGAGTTGTAAATTTTTATTTTTTGTCATAGAGATGATATTATTACAGATTTGTGTCCAGAAATTGGGACTAGGGGGAATTGTTAAATTATTTTCACAGTTGGTTATCGGAAGAGCTGCAACTGTATTATAATTTTGTAAATTTTTGAGACGATCTTTCAGAGGTTGGTAATTTTCATAATCTCCTCAAAAAGATTTGGGGCCTGCTATAAATTATGATATGCTCAACTTGGATTTAATTACATATTTTAGTTGTTGGTAATGAAGAAATTGTTCTACTCCAATACCAAACTGCTGGACTAACGTATTGAAAGATATAAACTGGTTATTCATAAAGACATGATGCAGGTGAGTAATACCATTATGATGCCATACTGGGAAATAGAAAGGGTTTTTGCATAACTGGAAATCAGGATTGTGCCAGATTGGGAGTGTTTTCATTTTCACTGTAGCTACTGTAGGATAAGGGTTAGGAACTTATCTACTTATCTGTCTAGACTTATCTACCCATAAGTGAAAGTGGAAGGTTGGTCCAGCGATTAAAATCCTGTTCAGTTTTTTTAAGCAGAAGAGTGCAATTAAGACTGAAGAGTTCTGACATTCTCAGAGACATATTAGTACCTAAATATTTAATATTACTGGTGTCAATTGGTGGAAAGTTGTTCTGAGCTGCACAATCCCATGCATTCTCCAAAAGTGGTAGTTGGTTTTGGCCAATTGATAGTATAATTAGAGATTTTCAAAAAGAAATAGAAAGTGTCCTTTATTATGTTCTCATTCAGATTCAGTTGAGCAGGTTTTCTGCAGAGTCCAGCAAAGGGAATCAGGAGTGGTCCAGCTGCAGCTCATGATCTCAGAACACATGTCTTAGAAAGTAAAGTAGAAAAGTTTAATTTGTATTCTACAGTTGGCACCACCTGAACAGAAACCAGTAACATCTGGTGTTAAAGGGGCTAAACTATGATGAAAATGACCACAGAATTATGCAAAAGAAAAAAACTCCAAGATTAACAGCTGAGGACACAAACAACATCTGCCCACAGGTGTAACGGTGAGTGATTGTGGGTTCCTCTTCAAGTTGTCTTGTTTCAGGTGCTGGTTCATCAGTTGTCTACTTTATCTCTCCTCTGGTGCATCATAAATTCCTTTAAAGAGAACAAGGAAAGGAAAAAGCAGTTTATCACAGAGAAAATGTTTTATTTTCCCAGATGCAGGTAAAGTGCAGGAGTCTCTTGTGGTTTCCTTTCCTTTATTCTCTCCTCTCCTTGTCTCCTCTCACAGCCAAGTGTGTCTCTGACTTTGACATTTTGTTTTTTCCCCCCACACATGACTGACCAGAGGACAGTGAATGAGAAGTTACGCTGAGCACACCTACTTTACAGTCTCCCTTGTTTTTACTTCATCAATTCATCCACCCATCCATCTGTCCTCGGGGCGCCGTCACAGCTTTTCAGGGGCCAGATGGGAGCCTCCTTTATAGGAGGAGGTTGTCAAAGAGTGCCCTTTCAACAGAATGGAAGTGGGGGGACAGATGGGTAATTAGACTGACAGAAAGTCATGCGGTGAACTGAAGGAACATTAGTCTGTCTGAGGTGAAACCACCACAGAGCAGCTCTGGCTTTTTACTGCTTATTATTCTGCTGGTAAACAGACACAGAAACCTGTTAGATTTAACTGTTTGATTTCCTAAAATGCATATTAACGTGTTACTTAGGAGATAAGCTGCCCCTGAGGGTGGGAACGTTCTTTTTTTTCTTTTCTGTTTAAAAATAGAAAAAGAAAACTTCAATCAGAAGAATTTTGACCACCAGCCAGTTCTCCTCAGGAGTTCTGACCAGTCAGGGTCTGAGGGGGTCCTGGAGGGTGAAAACATATCTTTATGGCCCTCTTGTGAGTTCTCTGGATTAGGATGGCTTCCCACAGATGCTATGAGGTCCCATCTGATTTATATCTGGAATCTCTGGGGGGGAAAGGAAAGAATATAATATTGAGTCATCATCCAAAAGTCCTGCATCAGTTCTCCCTGTCGTCCTCATTAGTGATGAGGCCAATGATGGCAGAGTTGTCAGAGAACTTCTGCAGGTGACAAGCGGTTGTGTTGTAGGAAACATCTGCAGAAGTTAAACAGAGCCCTGCGGGCCCCTGTACTGCAGAAAACCATGTCAGACACACAGTCCCAGGTCCTCACATACTGTGGATGTTCGGTGCAAGATCCAGTATGTGAGGTGGTGGGCCACCCCAGTGTGCTCCAGTTTGTCCCTCAGAAGTGCCACTCATTAACCAGTTCAATGAAGATGTGTTCTGTTGTTCCCCTTCCTTTTCTGTACCCTGCTTGTTCGACCGCTCTTCATCTGGCCTCAACCCTTCGACCAGTTCTGCGTGGGTGACCCTTCCTGGAGTACGAGACTCCTGCCAACGTGTCTCCAGGGGTCACGGAGACTCACAAACTGCCCCACCACAATAAGGTGGTGATCCTGATCCAGTCCTCATAGAGATGTTTGATTTGCAATCGCAGAGACACCCTGATAACAGAGACGCGCCGGTGATATAGTAAATAAACAGTTTATTCAGAAATGTGCGTCACTATGGGGAGAGGCTGTGGTTTAGACTTGGCTCTCCCATTGGCCGGTCTGGTCCCTGCTGCTGCCGCTGCCACATCACCTTCTTCTGGTCCAATCCACCGCCTCCTGAAAGAGAAGAAACTACAAACCCCACCTTGCATCTTGTTTTACCTGGTCTTCTCACACGTTTTGTAGGTGTGTTTTTCTTTGTTTCAATCAAGCACAACTATGCTAATATGTCAGCTGATATAAAACAAAGATAAAAATACAATCCAATGAATGGAAAGGATGAGTAATAAAGAATCAATGCACAAGAGGAAAATAACCAAAAACAAAGTGATACAAACATAAAATTCAATAAACAGTAGCAGTAAAACGAAGAATAATGGGATTGGGAAAATAAAGGACAATGAACAATAAAACAATGAGCAAAGACAACATGTGATAGGAAAATAAAATCTGGTGAACAGTAACAAAATAATAAACAAATGATAATAGGTGACAAAAATCAATGGACAATAAGTAAACAGCAAACAAAAGGTAACATGTGATGTGAAAAATAAAACCAATGAACAATGACAAAATAATAACCAGAAAACTATATGTGATGAAAATGTGTGATGTGGGTAATAAAAATAATCACTCAATAATAACTAATATTGTCAATATCAACATTACAACATCAATAATGCTACCAATAATAACAGTAGTAACAGTCACACAATATGGAACTATAGAAAATGAGAGTAAAATCCACACTAAATCTAGACATAAAAAGTAGGAAATTTTCAGCGTAACAATAATGAAGTGAAAAAAAGGTTGTGTATTTTTATATACAGTAGTGTATGTAAACTTGTGGTTTCAAGTCATTACACCTTTAATATAGGGAGAAGAGTCCTCACATCCTTAATTATAGTTATGAAACCTGTAGAAAAAAAATACACATATATATATATATATATATGTATATATATTACGACCGGCCAGGCTCACGACAGCAGACCGTAACATAAAATATGCGCAGATGTCGGATAGGGAGTTTGAGGCGTTTATTTATGTCCAAACAACTACTAAGAACAATAAACAAAACAACTAACATCAAAGTCAGCCCTAAAGCCACAGATCACAGCGTATATATATAAAAATAAAATAAAAAGTGGAATCTGCTACATGCTGTTTCACCAGCAGGGGGCAGTCACATTTTTCCTCATCTTCCATACCAGTCTGCGTTTCCTGTCTCTCCTCCATCGAGAACTTTGATGGTGAGTAATTTGCACATTTCTTGCATTTTGATCCCTCTTTAACTGTCCGAAAAATACATATGTATATTAAACTATTTTGATATTAGATGGGCGTTTGGAGGGTTTGTTATTGGAGGTTTTCTGTCACGAGGCATCGAAGGAAAAAGTCAAAAACAAGGATCAGAACCATAAATATTTAAACATTTAAAAATATGAGACCAGAACCAGTATAGCAGTACTTTACCGTTGCAATTAGATTGTTCATTCCACAATAATTTTCTAGTTAATTTACATAAACAGCAGGGGTCCTCCACCCTCTCAGACTTGCAGCTCTGCCATAATTCCCAGACCTTCCCTGGGATGTGCTGCCATCTATGCCAACAAGCAAATGAGAGGACAAGGAGAGACTTCTATCTCCAGAATAAGCGATACTGAGTGGATCACATCCTCCCAGAAGGATTCATCTGCAGATGTGGATCAGAGCTCCTGCTTGACCACCCATGCCAGCGGAGGTCAGAGGAGCTGGGGACCTTTTATTATTATTATTATTATTATTATTATTATTATTATTATTTTTGCTGGTGTAATATATGCTCCATTTCTATCAGTTAGTCTGACCGTTCTGGAAATGGCTGCAGGGTCCCTCCATATTCTTTCCCACTCTGCTGAGTTTAATCTGCTCCCACTGAGTGTGGGTGTCAGGAGGAGCATATTAACAGTTTATACAGACACTAGACTGTCTGTGTGTGATGCTAAACCTCTGTAATTACCATCTTTTTCAACATTGTACTATATTCTTTCTTAATATTCTCTTGAGAATTTTGACAGTAATGATGTTGATTGTGCACATCTAAAAACAAACAAACAAACATAAAAACCATTGGTATTTAAACTATACCTCCTCAATAGTTCCTCAAAAGACGGGGTCAACTTTGGTCTGGCAAGTTACCGCTCATACTTCAGTCTGTACCTGTCCGTAGTCACATGACAAAAAAATAACTATGACACAAATCTATTTTATGTATCAGCTGAACATTCTGGTGTTTTAAAACACAGCTAAATTTGTTTTAAGTAATGGAAATGTTCAGATCAAGTGCATACACTTCATTAGCACTGCTAAAACAAATACTGCACATTTCCCAAGTATGTGTATATCATTACATCTCTAGATTTTATCGACTGGGAACGCAAGTCCCAGAGTGCAAATCTTCTCAACATTCATAAAAGTTACTTTTTTAATATTTTGCAGAAGCACAGGTGCTCGTTTTTCCTTGTAAGCGTATTGCTCACAAACATTAATTGGTTATCTTGTCCTCCTGCTGCAGGTTTGCAGTTTCCTGCAGATGAAGTGCGGCATTAAATAAATGTTGCTTTCATGTAATAAAATGTCACAAAATCTGTCAATAGTGGACTTAACTAAAACATAATCAGTGTCACTTGCACATCTTTTCTGCCGTGTTGTATTTCTTGCAGTAAAACTGTCTTTCCTCGTCCATCTTCGTCCAACTATAATGGCTCAGGCTCCGCTCGCTGTGGACAAATCCCACTTCAGCTGCTCGATCTGTCTGGACCTGTTCAGGGATCCGGTCACCATCCCATGTGGCCACAGTTTCTGCCTTAGCTGCCTGACAGACTACTGGGACCGTCAGACGGTCTCTAGCTGTCCTCAGTGCAGGGTCACTTTCCGTCCCAGACCCAAACTGGGCAGGAACAACCTGCTGGTTGAGATGCTGCAGAAGCTCGGGGCCACAACGCTAAACGAGGGGCCTTCGGCTCCTCCGTTCTACGAGGTTCTGGGCCCCGCGGAGGCCAGAGGCTTCGAGCACGCCGTGTTTGACGTGTCCTCAGTGCGTCCTGAGGTGACGGATGGACAGGTGAGAGATTATTTCCGTCTGTTTTTTGCACATGTGGTTGTGTTTTCGGTGGCTCTGACCTGCATCATACTGCTGTCCCAGAGGCTTCTGGGAGAAATGCGCAGACATCTCAGCGGACAAATTAAAGAGAAGGAGACAGAGCTTCAGCAGCTGAGACAAAGTCTTCGGGGATTCTCTGTGAGTAGACAAATGTGTTCCTCTGCTTTTAACTGCTGCAAACGTTTCTGGTAGCCCGTGTTGCTCTGAAGCACCAAAGTTCAAATGAGTTGTGTGAAGTCAAACTGATGAGAAGAAAATCTTGAATTATTGTAAGTATTATGAGAGACAATAATGGTACGCGTATTTTTATGACTGTTTACTCTCATTACGTGGATCATCCTCTGTCAACCAGTATTTGTTTCATGCAGACACATTTGAAATCCTCATTAAAAGCTGTTCTGTTATCAAATGTCACAATAAATCAGAACAGTGACTGAAAAACTCCATTTCAATACACGTTAAACGCAACATCATATTATATAATTATAATCATAATCATGTTATATAATTTGAATTTGTCAGTTTTTTCCATCTAAAATAACCATTGACATTGGAAAACTGGTTCGAACCAACTGTGTTTGAACCAGTTTGGTAGTGTTGTTCACTGGAATTCAGCTTTTTTTGTCCACCGCATCATGACATTTAACGCTAGTTTCAATTTTTGGACAAATATATGGACAAAGTTGTTAAGTTGGCAGCAATAAGGAGTTGTAGGGCTGCAACTCCTTATTGCTGCTGACAAATGCAAAGGGAAAGGAGGAGGCAGGGAAATGCACACAGCTTACAGCACGTACACTATACTGCCAAAAGTAGTCATTCACCCATCCAAATAATGTAAACCAGGTGTTCCAGTCACTTCCATGGCCACAGGTGTATAAAGTCCAGCATCTAGGTATGCAGACTGTTTCTACAAACATTAGTGAAAGAATGGGTCGCTCTCAGGAGCTCAGTGATCTCCAGCGTGGTGCTGATAGGAGGCCACCTGTGCAAAAAGTCCAGATGTGAAATTTCCTCGCTCCTAAATATTCCAGTCAACTGTCGGTGGGATTAGAACAAAGTGGAAGCGACTGGGAACGACAGTAACTCGGACATGAAGTGGTAGGACACGTAAATCCATCTGAGTGGGGTCAGAGGATGATGAGGTCGTAGTGTGCAGAAGTCACCAACTTCCTGCAGAGTCGATCGCTGCAGACCTCCAAACTTCATGTGGCCTTCAGATTAGCTCAAGAACAGTGTGTAGAGAGCTTTATGGAATGGGTTTCCATGGTGATCAGCTGCAACCAAGACCAATCACACTTCTTCATTTGGCAATCTGATGGTCTAGTCTGGGTTTGGTGGTTTCCAGGACAACGGTACTCGTCTAATTGTATTGTGCCAAGTGTAAAGTTTGGTGGAGATGGGATTATGGTGTGGGGGTGTTCTTCAGGAGCTGGACTTGGCCCCTTCGTTCCAGTGAAAGGAACTCTGAATGCTTCAGCAGACCAAGAGATTCTGGACAATTCCATGCTCCCAACTTTGTGGGAACAGTTTGGAGACGGTCCCTTCCTGTTCCAACATCACTGTGGAAAGAGCAAGGTCCATGAAGACCTGGATGACAGAGTCTGGTGTGGATGAACTGGACTGGCCTGCAGAGTCAGACCTTCTGGTCCACATCAGTGGGACCTCACAAATGTGCTTCTGGAAGAATGGTCAGAAATTCCCATAAACACACTCCTGAACCTTGTGGACAGACTTCCCAGAAGAGCTGAAGCTGTTACAGCTGCAAAGGTGGACCAACGTCATACTGAACCCTGTGGATGAAGGATGTTCATATGTGAGTCATAAGGCAGGTGAGAGAAGACTTCTGGCAAATGTAGGTCTGAATGCTCTGTAATTCTGGGTGTCATACAGCACCTGATGCAGCCTTTATGCAGTTTCTTAGCTGTGTTGATGGTTGAACTGTGCAAATGTCAAGTTAATTTGATAAATTATGATCAATATTAAAATTTAAAAAATTTTAACAGGTAGGTGTACAAATAAAATCAGATGTGTTGTGGAGAGATAAGACTAATTAGGTCATTTGAAATACTGATTTAATCATTTCCACCTGTTTTTCATGAAATGCATTTATTTGCATTGAAGACTGGCGAGTGGAGGCCAAGTAATCAGAGAGCATACCTGCGTTTCACGGGGGGAAGACAGCATGAAGTTGCATCAGTCTAACACGTCTTATTGTGCTGTGCTTTCCCCAGGGTCGGGCCAAAGCGGCGGTGAAGGACAGCAGCAGGATCCTCTCAGAGCTCGTCGAGTTCCTGGAGCGTCGTCGTGTGGAGATTAAGCAGCTCATCAGGGCTCAGGAGAAGGCGGAAGTGACTCGAGCCGAGAACCACCTGCAGCACGTGCAGCGTCAGATCTCAGAGCTGCAGAGGAAAGACGCTGAGCTGGAGAGACTTTCACACTCTCAGGACCAGAACCTGATCATCCAGGTGAGGAGGGACATGTTGCCAAGTGGTTGTGTGTGTGTTTTTTTATTTTTTATTTTACTTCATACTGAAAGAGGACTTACTGAGTGCTGCTGTGTCTTCTGCTGCAGATGTGTCAGTCTTTTGGCAGTCCAGCTGCTGCAGAGGCAGGCAGCTCTCTGATCATCAGTCCAAATGTCTCCTTTGGGCCCGTGAGGAGGGCCGTCTCAGACCTGAAGGAACAGCTGCAGAGTCTGTATGACACACAATTCCCAAGTGTCTCCTCTGCAGGTATGTTCATCCATACGTTCTCACACCGTTCAATGACGGCAACAGAAGAACTTTCTTATTGCTGCCAAGAATTTGACTCAGGCCTGCTTTGTGTCAACTTGTTTATACAGTAAAGAGCGTAAGCCTCCTGACGATGAATACATCCTGCAAGGGTGAGTATTCCACTGAAGATGCACCATATAACGCATGACTTCGTGCACGCCCACGGGACAAACCCAGCTTCATTTTACCCGAGCCCACGAGGCCGTGCAAAGACAATCTGAAACTTAGAAGCAGAACATTTCTGAGGAAATTTCAGTGTGACTGTTGATTCAGTAGAGAGAGCTGAGTCATGATGAGTCATGATATGGCAAACATTTTATAACAAAAGTTGCAATTTTTTTTTTGTTAAAACTCATGATTTTTGTCAAATTTAGTAAATTTGTGATTTTAGGGCAAACAGTGAATATTATCAATTTTAGGACTTATGTCAAAATGTTGTCAAATGTTGATATTTGAAAACAAAAAAATTTTCAGTTTTAAGTTAAAATTTTGTGACATTTGTGATTGTAGAATAAAAGGTTGTTTATTTATTTTTTTTGAAAAGTATCAAATGTTATGATTTCATGGTTGTGATTTTAGCTGGTAGAGAAAGTGAAGAATAACTGGTCCTCTAATGGTAACCATGGTGATGTTTCCTCACCTGGTTCAGCGGTGCCAAGATTTTCTTATTGTTTTTATGTATGAAAAGCGCTTTATAAATAAATTTGTTTTGACGTGGGATGGACACCTGAACCAGTTAAAGTCATCTGTTCCTCGAACCTTTGGTCACAAGGAACTGGTTGTCTTAAAGTGTCTTGGATCCACCTCATTCCTCATTCATCTGAATGGGAGCTACTGTGGTTCTGCCCACACCTCCACACGGTTCTTCCTCTGTTTAGGCTTCACCTGTATGATCTCATGGAACAGTGTCTCCTTTTCATTTACAGCAGAGTCCTGTGATCCTTCATCCATTCCCACTTTGCATGACAGAGACAATCTTCTGCAGTGTGAGTCACACCTCTGCCGCTGGAATGAAACATCTGGACCTCTACCTACTACACACTAATCCACGCCTATGTTCCATTTGCAGACCTTTGTCAGCTGTCTTTTGACCCCTTCACTGCACACAGAGAGCTTCGTCTGACTGACGGAAACCGTGTGGTCAGCAGAACCAGTGAGATCCAGGATTACCCGGACCACCCTGACCGGTTTGACAGCTGGGTCCAGGTACTGTGCCGAGAGGGACTCCAAGGCCGCAGCTACTGGGAGGTTGAATGGAAAGGCCAGCAGGTGGCACTGGGGCTAAGCTACGAAAGCATCGGAAGAAAGGTGTTCCAGAAGAGTCAGAAACAGATGTTTTCATCCGATTCCTGTCCATCAGGTCATTCACGCTCGATTCTCGTCCCCAGGGCTCGTCTGATGAGTGCCGGCTTGGACACAACTCTGTCTCCTGGAGTCTTCAGTGCAGCTCTTTCTCCCTCACCATCTGCCATGGAAAGCAGAAGCAGCAGGTGAAGGCTCCCCGTGGTGCTGAATCCCGTAAGATCGGGGTGTTCCTGGACCACGATGCAGGCGTGCTGTGCTTCTACACAGTGATGCCCACAGAGCTCCAGCTCCTGCACAGGGTGGAGACCAAATTCAAGCAGCTTCTCTACCCTGCTGTGTGGCTGGGAGACGCGTCTTCTGTCAGCTTCTATGTCCCCAGCTGAGTATGGACATCAAAATGCTACGAAAGTTGATTATTACTAATAAAAACTTATCTGTATTTTAGTGATGGGAAATAATGGAAACTGGTAAATGAGTAAATTCAATGTAACAAGATGTACCTGTCCAGGATAGTTTATAATCACAATATTTAGGAATTTTGTTTATTCAATACTGATTCAAATGTGTATTATATAAATGTGGAGCTTGTTTTAAGTGTCTTTTTGCATACATTTATACTTTTAATAGCACTTTTCTTGTACTTGCTATGCAGCATGGTGATATTGTTACCATACATTATAAACTCAGCTGAAGTGCCTTTTAATGTGACTGAATTATATCTACTATTTAATCCATAGTCTATATGAGAGTCCAACTCCAGGATCCTGCATCTTTGGTAAAAATAAGAAATAAAATATTTAGGAGACAGTGGCTTCAGTGCAAGAGTTTTATTGTCATAATTAACCGTTGACACAATCAGTAGAGAAACAAAGTGTGACAAAGACGAGACGTACTGGGATCAGATCAGATCTTGTTGAATGCTGCAACATCAACACTCTGGACCTGTAAAAGAGTGGGGAAAATAGTATTTAAGTTTTAGTTTATTCTCATAAGATGGCTGGAATTGCTGGTTTTAACAACTGAAGACTGCAGTGGATGTGCAATAATTTGCGGTTCATAAGGTGGAGTTTACTAAAACTTTCAGCGTTACTCATCTGCCTCCATGAGCTGTTGCCTTAACTTTAATGAGAACTGGAAAGTGAAACTGGAGGACAAACCTGTGTTGCTGGTGATCAAAGTAAAACCATGTGATACTTCTGTTCAGACTGTCATCATACTGATATTTACAAGAACAGCAATAATCTGATGATTTACCTTATTATGAATATATTCTGATTAACATGTTAGAATCAGAATCAAGTTTACTGCCAAGTAGGTTTGAACTTACTAGGAATTTAACTTGGTGTGGTTGGTGCAGAGTATCAGAGTACAGACTGTAGACACATATACAGTATCTTCAAAAATGAGCTGCAGTGCTGAATGCTATAAATATTATAAATGTGCATATATACAATAGGATGAGGTGGTCCCAAATAAATAGTCTGTGCAACAATAGAACTCGTTCAGGTCGTGTGTTGGTCGTTTATGGAGCGGGGGGGCTTTAGGCTTGTAGGTGGTGATCTGACTGAGCTCTTTCCAGACAGATGCAGAGTTGCTGGCTGAGAACTGGTGCTGCAGCTTCTCAGAGTCCACTCGTTTAGCCTCTTTCACCGCTTTGCTAAACTTGTGCTTGACCTCTTCCTCATCCAACCGTAACCATCTGAGTTTGGCTGTGAACCAGGGTTTGTTGTTGTAACACCCTGGTGCATGATGGGACACAGCAGTCCTCACAGAAGCTGATGTAAGATGTCTCAGCCTCTGTGTTCTCATCCAGACTGTTGGTAGCAGTCCTGAACCACATCCCAGTCAGCAGAGTCCAAACGCCTGGAGATCCCCCACAGCCTCACTGGTTACTACTCTCTTGTGCCTTCTAGACTACTTGAATGCGATCTACCTTTTGATTTAGCTGTGCGTATTTCAGTGAGGGGAGATTCATTTCTACTCACCTGTTTGAACATAACCTCCACAACCTCACGTAACACCGCTGACCATGACATGAGTGAGAGTACCAAAAGACAGTTTTAACTGCATGTAATCAAAAGGGATAAGGCCTGTTTGTACAGGCACCTCTGTGGACTTTTAGCAAGATGGCAGTGACCAAAGAAACTGTGAATAGTTGCAAAAGTACGACATTTGATGGCCTCTAACTCTAAACCTTCATGATTTTGTCTTTAATATCCAAGTACAGATCCACTTCTGTGGAGGCAGAGGTCATGAACTCTCATTTAGCCTCCACTGACAGTCTGAATGACATCGGTAGCCGACTGTAACAAGACAGCAGAAACTAGATTTCTCTACGCAATACTTTTTATAGTTCTGGTACACATTCAAGGTTAAAATGACCTTGGTATATCTGTATATACCCTATCCACACTATTGCTTAAAGGTCACACCAAGTGGCTGATTAAAATTGTTTTCTGAGTTCTCTAAACGAGATTGCACACGTGCATTTTTACCCAACCCATGAAACCTCTGTCACGAGAATACAATGTTGTGGTGTGTTCATTAATAATTAAGTCAGCAACACTCCTGATGGTTGGTGTCATGATGATGAGCTCAAACTGGGATAGTTCAGACAAGTTTGGACGTGTGAACTCTGGATCACGTTAAAGAGCTGAATATTTAGGCACTCTGGATTGTTCCTTAAATATTTCAATACTGCTGTATGTGTAAAAACGTGGTAAAACAATTAAAGTGATGCTGTTCAATAGTGAGATGAATACCTCCACGCTGTTCATCCAAGATAAAAGTGTAAAACATCATACCGACTTAACTATTATGAACACGTGTGGAACCATCTGAACAGTAAATGTAAATAAAAACCCAACTGTTGCAAAGTTCATTCTTCTTACTGCAGAGTTGGTCCACACGGTAACAAATCATGAGCCAAACATCTATAAACTTCTGTTGGGAGACAGTTTACTGAACAAATCAGGTATCTGAAACTGCTGTTAAGTTGCTTAAGGTCTGAGCAAAGTTCACTGCAGATTACTGGGAATAATGTTGATGGTGTTGGGTGTGTCTTGCACGATGCTGAGATTACATTAGGAATCGAGATTATTCTTTCATTTGAGCTAGCTGTACTAATTTTTAGAAGCAGAAAATTGACATTTAACTTACTTCCATGAAAACCTGACAACCCTGAACTTTTAGGCAGATATCAGGCTTTTGTGTGAGTTGATTTGCTTCCGACGAAACACTCAAACATATTTTCACGGTACTTACAAAGTCCTCAAACTTGGTGATCTCCTCCTCCAGCATGTCTGTTCCCACCTTGTCGTCCTCCACCACACATGCGATCTGGAGCTTCTTGATGCCGTAACCCACAGGAACCAGTTTAGATGATCCCCACAAGAGACCATCGGCCTGCACCGAGCGCACGCACTCCTCCAGTTTCGCCATGTCTGTTTCATCATCCCACTAAGAGAAACATCAGAGGGGATAAAACAGAATAAAGTTAAAAAAAAAAAAAAAAAAAGTCTTCAAAAACCTTTTGTCAATCAACAAACACAAACTCACAGGCTTAACATCCAATAAGATCGAAGACTTGGCAATGATGGCAGGTTTCTTGGCCTTTCTCTCCGCGTACTCTTTCAATCTCTGCTCTTTAATTTTTTCTGCCTCTTCGTCGTCGTCACTGCCAAACAGGTCAATATCATCCTCCTCCTCCTCCTCCTCGTCTTCTTTAACAGGAGCACTGGCCTTCTTCTGGACAGTAGTGCCCTGGAAAGAGTCAGGTTCAAAATTACCTTTAATAATGAATATGCACATTTGCATCTGTATTTACAACGCTTCGCTGTAAACTTGCACAAAACCGTAAGATGTTTGAATATAATTATGAACTCACATTTGTGTAGGGTACTGAGGAAGCAGGAGCTACCGCTGCCGAAGGAGATTTTTCCAAAACGGCAACCCGACTTTCCAGTTTGGAGAGCGCTGCCCGCAGGTCATCCACCACTAAAGGCAGAGCAGGAGAGCTGGTTAACCCTGGTTATACACGTGGTTAGTGATGTCTGGGAAACTACATTTATATTATCTGAATGCGTCACCTCTAATGATGAGGAACAACAAACAGCTGTTGCACAAACATACAGAGGTGCTTCGGCATTTTAGGAAATTGTTTATTGGTTTTCTTGTTTGTTTAAAAAGAACAAAAAAAACTTCACTGCTTTAAACACATTAATTTACTAAGATGAGACAAAGAAGCTCATGTTAGAACGCTGGGTGGTACGTCAAATATGCTGCGCTAACACGTGCATTTTTCAGTACTAATAAACCTGCTTCAGGAAGAAAATTAAGTCATGTTTAAGTGACGATGGTTTCCTTCTTTTAAGGGAATAATGGTGCAAGTTTTGTAGACAAAGAATTCATGGTTTTGGAACCAAAGCTTGGTCCTCAAACTTATTCAGTGTCAAGACTGTCAAAAGTCTGTAACTTGCTGCCGCAGTCGTTAGACGTGCCGTCCCTTCTGAAGTGATATGTTCACACAGGGAGCCAGCCCCCCCCCCACACACACACCATAAAAACCAAGCAAACCAACCAACCAAAAAACAAAAAAAACTGTTCCTCAAAAGACTGCCTGTAAAGTTTCGTAGCTGCAAGTATAGAATATACAAGCGTAGTATGTACAGGTTAGTATAGACAGTATATACAAGCTACAGTATATAAGTAAAGCTGGAACTGAATGAATTGTGGTGGTAGATAAGACCACTGCACTGAGTAATTATTTCACTGACGAAAGCTCATGAAGAATTCTGTTCAGTTTCATGTTAAAAGTTAATAATTTGGTCAATTATTCTCTTTTCTGCATTGCATAGTTGCAGGATATTTCCAAATATGAAAATAAATGAGTAACATGAGAGATTTCATATGTAACTGTACTAAAAACATAGTTAAAATTACTTGGGGGTGGGGGAAATCTCATTGCTTTTGGGATTATAAATATTACAAATTTAATTTTTGTTCGGAAGAAAAAATATTTTGTGTTTGATCAGATTTTATTTATATATATATATATATATATATATATATACACACACACACACACACACACACACACACACACACACA